>JAQIWH010003007.1:0-21747 GCA_034695005.1 Cryptops parisi | reverse complement strand
ACATCGTCATTTCTGTATTTCTGATTTAAATAAAGTCTGAGGGCCAAATGACATAGCTGTAAAAGACAGTCGGTGCCTTCGTTAAACCCCAAATACCTACCTACCTTTAACGTTTAATTATTTTAATTATATGTTATTATAATAACCAGATTCCACTGTATTAAAAACCACTTGTCCTAAAGTGATCACAATAACCGGATTCCACTGTATATTTATATATTGCATATACTGTATAGAAATAATCACAAAGATCCAAAACTCTCGTACACATTTGTTCATTCACTTGCGCACCACCACTTAAAATCGCATACTGAAGTTTTGTTGCATATGACAAATCTCTAGGTAGTTATTTCTTAGCATGCTAGCGAAATTGTATGTAAAATATCGAGGACTTTGTTGTTTAAATTCAAACATTACATCAAAGTTACAGTGGACAGAGTAATATTAAATACTGCACCAACTTTTTATACAGTAGGTTTTCATATGTTGAAAAATATATGCACAAACATAGCATATGTTAAAATATGTATTTATAGTAAGCCTACATAAGCTACATAATATGTAGTACATATACGATTAGGCCTACTTTATGTATGATTTTACAAATTTTCAACAAGTTATTGTCTAACGACAAAACTTTCATTTTTGTATATTTATTTTTAATTTAAGGAATTAGATAATTAAAATCGGATCCTGTTATAACGGTATACCAAGAAGTCATTTTTATGGCTTATTATCTTTCATCGTTTAACTGCTTGTGTTACTAACAACGAACTGATAAAGTTGAAATTGCTACAGAGAGAGAGTGCAAGTTCAAATTACTCGTTTGTCATTTATCTTGCTCTTCCACACGCGCACTTTGCTAGTGTTTTCTCCCCTCGTGTCATTAAAAGGTCTAATTAAAAAACTAGTATGTATATAGTTTTTTTCCACTATCTCTCTTTCCTAATAGAGATTGTGCAGTCGGTTAGAAATCTTATACTCTCCGGTCGTTAGGCAGAAGCAAAAAAATCCACGTAAATTGCACTACACTTTTAAGCACCTAACAAGCCTATAAACTTTTGGGGGAGCTATAAAAAGTGTCATTATAGTCGGCTGAAGAGTAAGATTTACGAGGAGGACCATGTTGGTGTCACAATGTTGATCGTCGATGAAGTGAAAAATGTCTGCCCCAAAGTCAACAACTGTTTACAATAAAAAAAAATAGCCACGATGTAGTTGTGTGATATCGGAAAATGAACTTTTTTATTCGGGGAAGATTTTCTGCAATGCGTTGTTGTTGAGCGTGCAATGTTGTTACAACTCAACAGAAAGTGAAAATGAGCTCGTTTTGGTTGGCGGAAGTTGAAGGCAAAAATCTTAATCCGAGCCACTGGACTCGGCGTTGGTTAATTAAAACAATACATGTTCACTTTGCATTTCGAAACGGCTGCGAAGCCATATTGGATTTTCATCAACGACTAAGGAATTAATTACTGGATAATTTTCACACACGATTCGGAATGTTCTATGCGTCGCTTCGCTTTGCTTCACTGTGCATTTAACATGCAACTTTTCTCATTTTTCGAGGATCCTTAATGCATTTTATAATATAATTTTTTGAACTGTAAACATGTGTAAGAAAAAGTTCATTTTTCATGTGAGATTACGAAATTAACTGCATACATGAGTAAATAGTATGCTAATTGGAATACCCATTTGTAAGAGAAAAAAAATTGTAGTCATCTTTGTATTAATTACTTCTTTTAATTATCTTTTTTGTTTGTTTATTCATAAAAGTTTTGAAAAGCTTACCAACTTAAATTTTTTTTTTTATTTGCTCGAAAATGATTGGGTAAAACAGTTTATGTTGTATGCAACCACATGATCTTAAGAAATCAAAGTTTAATGGTTCTTAGTACAATTACATTAGCGTAATTACGTAGGGTATCAATATCAAAATCAACAAATATGTCAATTTTTTTTATTGATATTAATATACTCTGTTACTATTTTCACCAAATTGAAAATTCATCTTTCAAGTTTGAAACGAGTATTTTAAATGAATCCAGAATCGTTGTATGAATTGAGGAGCTTGATTTAACAGCGTAACTCAATAAATGCAGTTTTGAGAAAAAAGGTAAACACTTTTGGCACTTTCAAATTTAAAATCATAAAATACTCTTGTCAACTGTATATTTATAGAAACAAAATGCAAAAAAAAATCTGTTAATTTTAGTTGACAGGCCTCAAGTCACAGGCCAATTTAAAAATGCAATTACCCCGTTATTCCAAGTTTCGTGCTAATTTATAAATGCATTTACGCTGTTTTAATTTTTAAAGATCAGTATCTTTTCTATTTTTTTTTGGAAGTGAAGCAAGCAAGTGACATAACCAGGAAGTGAAGCAACAAAAAGAAAGAAATAAAAAAAATTCAGATTTAAAATAGTCGCGTTCCATATTCTTGCTCCAAAAAAGTACGAAAATGCAAATTATGTTCAATCTAATGTCTGTATGGTATAGACTGGTTTAAAACGATTCAATATACGTATTTTAAGGAATAACGACGTAAGTGGATTTATGTCGTTTTTCCACTCAATTACACTGTTTGTGGTTTAGAGTCTGGTCGACAGATTTAAAGTTGGATCAACACATACACACACGCGTTTAGTTTAGCAAACGTTAAAAGTGTGGTTGAATTCATTTGATTGTTCAATGGGATGGAAAGAAAAAATAAAAGTATTTTGTAAAATGAGAGGTGGATCCAGTCTTGAGTTGCAATTTAAGCAGTACAGGTGTTGCGAATCGTTATCTTGGAAATGGCAGACGGTTGGCAAGAGCAGTTAGGTCGATTGCAAAAGGGAGGAAATGTAATCAGCCTGACGAAGGTTGTTCGAGTAACACCCTGCACTAACGGTGGTCTAATCGTTGGAGTCGTTGCCAATGGTGGTAGTGGTCGCTATCGCCATTCTTACGCCATAAGTTGCTCTCCAAAGATAAAGTTACCACCGTATGAAACTCGCATCGTCCACCGAAATCTGTGAAAAAGTAGTAAAACTTAACGAGCACGAAATTAACACAGTTGCACGACAATTTCTCGTCAAGTTCGCTATTCGAGCAATACAAACTTCATTGGCTTAAAATGGACATTTGTATTTTTACGTTTGCATGTTCCTGGTCGTGTGATTAGCTATGCCTTTCGCACATGTGTGTTTTTCGCGAAGGGATGTTTAAACATGTTTCGTTGATGTTTAAGGACCTTTAGCGTGTTCCTTTTCAAAATACTGTATTGAGGTTTATCAATGAGAAAGTTGATCGATTTCAGGTTTATTCACTGTTTCAATGCATTGTGGAAAGTGATAAATGGGGTCATAGATAGGTGATAGCCAATTGTTAAGAGTATCGGGAACGTGGTAACACAAAACATGTCATCATTGATGTCCACTAATCATTGATTAGCAACGCTGCTCTGTCGATTGGTTCCATACTGTAAAGACGGGTTCAGTTGATCATGATTGAAAGATTACGTGGCTTAAAAGCACATTTGGTATAGTAGAAATTTATACGATATGATCATGCATACACGTTTTCGTTTATTGATTTACTTTAAAAATAACAGAAATAGGTCTCTGTTAAGTTTTAAAATAAATAGGATTGCTGTACATGCTAGTACTGATTAAACGTTTAGTACAGAGCGTTAAAAAGAATGTCAAACTTTGACAAGGCTATTACTAAGTAACAAATACTAATAAACTCTACAAGTTTCACCAGATAGTCACAAAGACTCAATGCGGAAACTTCTTGCAACCCTGCACATATCCAGGCGAAATCTACTTCTGCTATACACAGGAATAAGAAAGTCCGTGTCTCTATTGTTGCGATGGCAAAATTTTGTTATTTTTGATTAAAATATTATTTAACACTCATTTACACAAAGCGCTGCAATTGTTCATGGCGTTCAAAATAGCATTCACGTCGTTAATAATAGTGTGGGTTTTTTCAAGCTACCAGGCATTTGTACAGTATTATCTGTTTTGTAACTAGTGATTGCTACTATATTTATCATTGCGTTGATATAGAATTATATGCCACGTTTGCGTCACAATGTTGTCATTTGTGTTACTGAACTTACTTAATAATTTAAACAATCTTGCTTTTGAAATTATTTTATATAATGTTTCTGTGTTTGAATATTTTATTTGTGCCTTAGATTCTAGGGGATAACTAGAATAGAACAACTTTAAATCTTTTCTCCATTCGTGGGTGGTATCTGCTTGTAGTGAAAATTATTCTCTCGTTTGTTCAACATGCTCCGATAGATAATAACAATGATCCATCACCGTGCACGCGGTGGCTTTACTTCACAGCAAACGTCACTTTTAAACTGGGGCTTTCCAAAAATTCGGTGAACTTTCTGAACTTGAGGTTAAACGGTTTTATCATGGTTTTTCCATCTTTTGTTGGGAAGAGTATAGAGGAGATAAATGATTCTTGTAACAATTGAGAAGTTTTCTTTACGCAAATTTAGCACTCTTCGTATCGCTTCCTTTCTGCTTCTTCTACTTTTCGTTCCTTGTTGTTGCCTTTCTTCGCAACTTCTCTCAAGATATATTAAACATTTATTCCACGGTGAATTATCCATTTACTGAATTGCCGCCTGGCGAAACGTGCTGCCCTCTCTGACGTTTCTCTCCTGATATGAAGTGACTCGAGTGAAGATAGGTGGGTGATGAATGCTATCTGGGGAATACCTTATCGTTTTGTTCGTTGCACGAATATGAAACGAGACCTTGACGTTTCCTTCGTTGCTCCCGATGCCAAGTCATTATCTCTCTTTTCTGGAAACTCTTGAACTCTTCGAGCAAAGCCTCATCTGTTTGCTCTGAGTCTTAAAAATAATAAAAAAGGAGAATAGGAAAAAAAACGGAAAGGTGCAAGTTAGCCCTCAGATCAATGAATTCTTTCACATCATGGTAGGCTGCTCAATGAATGTCCACATTCCAAGATGATGATGGCCCGTTTGCAGGCTGAAGCACGTTTGGGACAAAACGCTTATTCCCCGTTCTCATGAATAATGGAAATGTGAAATTGTGAAGCGAATGTGTCGTCGACAAAAATGAGGGATATGGTTGGGCGAGGATAGTTTTGGATGATGCAGTTGGCAAAATTAAATTTTACCTTATGATTTATATTTTGTATTTTGCCAAGATGGACTTACCAGCTTTGGAATCCATCAGTTTTCCAAATGATGTGCGCAAGAAATTTTTTTTTTAATATTCACGCTTGGCAAGATGCAAATTTCCTGAAAATTTCACTTCCAATTTAATGTAACTTTCATTTTCTTTCGGGAAGACGTGCAAACTTGATGGGGTTTATTTTTTAACGCATTTAAAATTATTTGACAATTTTGACAGCTTTTTCGTATTCTTCAGAGAGCTCTTGAACATTAGCTGAGTGGTCATGATTAACTATGACGTCGCTATTTTATTTTATTTTACTACCACAATAGAAACAATTACAATTCTGCATAAATTTCTTCATCAGTAAAAAAAATAAGTGCGGTTATTTTCAGTCAAAACGATGTTTGTCAACTACACAATTTTCAAACTTAACTGTTTTTTGCAAGTTTGTGTACAATTGAAGGACTCCGGGCAATCTAGTGACTATACTTTTATCAAAAATTACATTTTTACATTAAGTCATCCCTCAGTGCTGTTTCTAACTTTTTAAACAGTACCACTTTTTAGAGTTTCAAGAAAATAGCAGCATAATACAAAAAATTACTAAGTTGCTCAGTATGGTACTCTATGGAGTTTCTAAAAACAGCAGCCCTGAACAAATTATGAACAAATTGTGGTCTTGAACAAATTGTGGCTTATCATTACATTGCTCGAAGTCCTTTAATTATGTTTGCTTAGTTGGTTAATTCTTTATCAAATGTGTTTCATTTATGTAAGCAAAACTAGATTCTTTATGTTCTAAATTAACTCAGTATTATTACCCATTTCTTGACCCCTTTAACTTTAGAGCCCTTGATGCTACAATTTATAATTTTACATAAATACAACTTTAAGTGATGCATTTTGTAGAAGGCATAATCAACGACTTTTGAAGAAGACAATGGCAATTATTGTACCATATGTTTTTTCTTATTATTGTATACTAGCTGTATGCCCGTTATTATACTAGCGTATTGTTGTAATTTGATATGCATTTCATTGTTGTAAATCAAATTAAATTTGCATTACGTTATGCATGTCATTGTTGTACTACCGTGACTAACATGTCATATATGTATAACGCTGACGCAACTTAATAAACTTAGACGTTTATTATCATTAATACTAAATTAATCAATGCAGAGCCCAAAACAATGAAATAACATTATGATAACACGTTCGAAGTTTATAACGAATACTAAATGATTTTGGAAGTGGTAACTCTACAATAACGTTCTTATTTGATTTTTCGGATAACTATTGATCTTTCGAACATACGTCATTCTATTTGAAAGCCATATTAGGACTACAGTTTGTGATTAGTATTTAATTTCACTAATAATAGCCAACTGCAAATTGTTTTATTTATGAATTAAAATTGTATACCTACTTAAGTATTCCAAATACGTCAATGCCGGTAAGCTGCTAATCTTTAGTTAAATTGTTTTGCTTCATAAATACAAAATAACGTCAACACGTTATTATTGAACACGGCAACCCACTATTCTTTTCCATTAAATTTCTTTTCAATTTTTAAAGCATCTCCTTTACGTGTAGTGTTTAACGGTAGAATTCACTACCATTAAGTTAGTCTCTGTATCTGAAATAAGATCACTAAATAAATTCATGTTTTCTGCGGAACCTGAGACTTCAAAGCACGGTTATTTTGCAAGTTTCAATTAATTTTTATAAGTTCCCCTAGCACTTCCGGCCTATAACTTTTAGGCTCATTTTCGCAGCATTAACGCGACGCGACGGTCGCTAGACGCTCCACTTTTATCCATCGCTTTTTTTTTCGCTTGTCTTCTTTTTTTTTCCTTCAACTTTTATCCAATTCTCTTTTCCTAATATACTTTTTTTCCTCGCGCTTTCATGGTGCGAAGAACGTTTTAGCCACACGCACCTTTAAATTATACGCCAACAGATCTTGGTTTATGTGGTACTTTTGACGAACATTTTTGGCGGGATCGATTCCTCGTGATGCCGATCCCACGTTGGGACTGCTTTTACTCTTCGCTGGTGCGTACGCCTTCGCTAAAATGGCCTTTCATTGCAGGCCATGAATAATTTTCTTCGAGGAAAGAAAATCGTTTTTGGTACACTGAGAAAAGGCAGACCAAAAGAATGAACGAATATTTAAGAGGGTTTTTAACTCCCACGATTCAAAACGAGTATAATGTATCACAAAAAAAATATATCAGTAGAATTTCTAAATATATCTTGATCAATACTTAAAACTTAATAATATACAAGTCTTGCGATGGATGACGTCTAATTAAACAATTAGATGCACGTGAATGTCATTATATTCAACGATCACTGTCAAGAAACGCCAAGCGAAGAAAATTTACAGACATGATGATTTTGTTTCTTTACAGACAAGATTCTTGTTTGTTTGTTCTTTGGATCGATTAATGGCTAGAGAGATACTATAGTTTGTCAAGTTTGACAGCTGTAAGGCCTCTTAATAATTAATTTGGATTTTCGAAACTACAGTGGGTGCATATTAATAAATTGTTCAGGTAAACAGCTTAATAATGCTAATGGGCTGTCGTTTGTGAAGTGGAGAGTGCATGTCTTACATAATGGCTGCATAATGAAGCCTTCCTAATGAATGCCGATTTGGAGCAATTAGTGTTTTCCTGTTTAAATTTCACGATGCGGGACTAGACTTGTGCATGACTTAGCTTTAAATTTTTCAAGTACTTTACTGATTTGTATCTACTGAAAGACACTTTGAGGGTTTGATGGTTGGTGAGTGATGAAACCATCCAACCAAGGATGGATTTTTGAAAATTAAGTTTAAATTAAAATTTAGTCATTGTGTAATTATTTCCAACAAAGCTTGAAATTTGTCTTCGCAACTAATTTTTTAAAATGCAGTTTATTCTGCTTTAATGGGCTACTTTTTTAATTGGGAAAGCCGTATTTTTGGAAGAAATCTTGAAACAATTAATTTATTGTATGTATTTTAAAATTATTTCGCATAATTGAGGTAGCTCTTTAATGTGACCAGAATTGAGTCCTGTTGTATTCTAACTGAAATTGACTTTACTTATTTTTTGTGCAGAAAAATGATCACTTACCTACGATTTGGTTGTTGTTGGCGCCATCTGTCGAACGTTATAGTAAACGAGTGACAGTAGGTTTCTATTTTAAACAATAAAACTGCAAGCAACGGTTGGTAATTTCATTCAACACTCACGAACATTTTCGTGAATGTTCGACAAAATGTTTTAAAGTTATTTATTAGATTTATTAGGTTACAACATCTCACTAAATCATGTAAGTTAAAACGACTTATTAAGCCAGTAAAGATAACAAAACACAAACAATAATAAAAATATCCACAAAGACAAAAGAATTACAAACCTCTATGTTGAGACTTTTACAACAAAATAATCAATAATATTTTTAACTTACATGTTCATTACCTTTTAAGATTAAATCGGATATATCATTAAAATAATAATTTTAAATATATAAATAATTAAATGTCACTATTTAATTTAAAATTTTAATACACAAAGACTTTTCTTAATTTTGTTTTAATTTATGTTTATTCTTAAGTATATACATTATAGAAAACATAACTATATTAATGTAAGCAAAATATGACAAAATTATTGAATTTGTTATTAACTATTGTTTAGGTTAACCTTACTTTATTTTGCAGATGAGTAATTTATTTTATGAATTCTTTAATTTGGCTTTCCATTGAGCTCAGTAAATGTAAAGACTCGCTGCCCGAATATGCTTCTCTGTCACACACGTTTGTATTGTGTGGAAACAACAATCGGGGGACGCTTTCTCGTCATTCATAATGCGTTGTTTTTTTTTTCACTTACGAATGCTTAATTAACCGCTATTTCTAGTTATTAATGCAGTAATTAAAAGCGCTTTATTGTGTTAAGTATACTTTTAGATTTATAACTAAAAATTTAACAATTTAACATTCACATTGTTATGGTTAGCATTATTATCTTAACTATATCATTGTAGGTAATGTAATGATATAACCTACAATAACTAGATAGGTGATTAGACAGTTACTTAGGTATTAATGCAGGTATCTAACTAAATTGGTGATTAGGTGAATCTACGACAAAATGTCGCGGTGCAAAAATGTCGCGGTACAAAAATGTCACGGTACAAAAATGTCGCAATAAACAAATGTCGCAATACAAAAATGTCGCCATAATAAATGTCACCATTTAAAAAATCAGTAAAAAATATAACCTAATCTAACCTAAACTCTAACGTAGTCGCTTGTAAGCAAACTTAACCTAACCTAACGCAGTCTTCTGTAAGCACTATCGAGTCAGCACAGATGATGACGTATGAAAATGTAATGTTACAAAAATGTGTACACCGACATTTTTGTACAACAACATTTTTGTACAGCGACATTTTTGTCGACAACATTTTTACCACGATATTTAGACGTGATACGGATTAGGTAGTCAAGTAATACTGTACTCAGGTAGTTTGCAAGGTAGTTAGGCAGATATTAGATAGCTAAGTTGATACAGGTTAAGTAACTAGGTAATAAGGTCATCTTGATCATGATATAACAAACTATTAGGAATCCTTGATTGCCAGTAGAACATTTAAATAACAGCAAATACAAAAACAAGCACAAGAGAAACAATAAATGGATGTTCAGCTAGTAGTACACTTTTATGTGTACATTTTTTTTAAACACATAAAAAATGCTTATAATCAAAGCATTTGACCGATTTTTATTTTGCTTTTGTTTTATTGTCAACGCAAAATTCCTATGCTTCACATCGCTGTACAATAATTTGCCTTTACTGTATAAACATTTTGACTACTTTAATACAAAGTTATTTAACTTCAGGAAAAACTGAATTATTTGATCCGGTGTTTCCGAAATTTGTTAAGTCGAGAGGTTACTGTAATCTAAGTATAGCTGATCGAAAATGAACATCTAAAACAACCGCATCCTATAAATTACGGCCAACTACAAATGCATGTTATTGTGCACTGATGAAGTTTTCACATTATTTTATGTTTCGTTCTTCGTCAATGGTTTGCTACATCTATTTTATATTATTTATTTATTTATTTATTTATTTATTTATTTATTTATTTATTTATTTATTTATTTATTTATTTAGAATTGTGCGATCACACGACCATATGTACAACTAGAAAGATATGTATATAAAAGGTATTTATAAATAAATAAATAAATTTTTAGTTAAATTCCTATTAAAGCTTCTTAGTACGGAGTGATCTGTGGGATCTACAATCGACGCAAATTTGCGTAGCCTGTATGGTAGAGAGTTTCAACGTATGTATGTATTATAAGGAAATCTATGTTCGACTGAGTGTTGAGATTGATTGTTAAAATGGAATTTATGGTCATTTTCGGTCCGTTTATATATAAGATTATCGAATTATATATAATATATATGGCTATTGTTGGTCCGTTTATATATAAGATTATCACGAATTTGCTTCACAATGTTTTGTTTTAGGTATTAATATATTGTCTCATGTGATATCCTATATTATAAGAATCTAGGATTAGTTTATTGGCAAGAGTTTTCAGAAACCAAAGCTTCAAACGAATTATGAACTATGACTTAATGGATAACTAATTTTTCTGAAATGGTTCGTATGACTAGGTGTTTGACTAGAAAATGAATCTGTAAGTCCAAATTTATCTTTTTTTTTCTGTAGGTTTTTTTTTAGAGTGAGAAAAAGCAATTTTCTCTTTCACACCGTGCGTAGCACGGGCTTTTATTTAATTGTATTATATGAGACGTATTCGTATAAGACTTATATGAGACATAGGTTAGGCCTATTTTTATTTGTCATATTATAGTAAAAGTTATAATAACAAAACAAAGAAAACAAATTTTGGTTAGACGAGATAGTCTATTTTAGAAGCCGTTTACATATTATGCTTGTTTTAACAGACTTTTTATTTTACGTTTACACTGGTATTTTGTTCAATTTTGTCAAACATTTGGTTTTTTGCGACTTTTTCTCCACAATCTTCACCTCAGTTTTCGTTTGATACACAACACAAACATAATAGAATCAATCATGTTAAGTTTAACTTGTATTCATGGAACATCTCGTGTAAAGTCATTTTTCTCAGCGTAACACGAAAACGCATTTACCACGTTAATCGAAGACAATTAGCGAATTAATAAGATTAATGCCTACTTTAGCTTGCCTACTTTGGTATTATGGGCTTATAGACTATTTCGGGAGCCGGTTCAGTAGTGATGTTGACTCATTTGGTTGATCACTGCTTTTCAATGCAAACCTTCCACAACTTGTGTATCTTTATCCGTTTTGCAAAAGTGCGGTTCTGCCCGTTGAAAGAAACGAAATGGTGTCTCGTTGGTAATTAGAGCGAATTTAGGTCGTTTATCGAAGAATATTCATCACAGTGGCTGTCGAAACGTGTAGAATTGTCCTGTCGGATTGCAACCGCAGATAACCCGTTGATGTTGATCCCAGGCCGCTTGATTAGCCTAATGCCAAGTCGCGACAAACGCTGCATCGACGATAACTATTCCCTCGGTCGTTCTTCTATTGTCGACCTAACGTTTCCTGATCGAACGTCGATGGTGGGCTGGCAGAACCGAGCCGCCTTTCTGCGGTTTACTGCACGTGGCTCGATTTATAGCCGAATTTTGAAACGATTGTCCCCCAAAGTCACGGAAACCTTCGCACAATGGTCGCACTCATATTTTGCCACGACTACGGCCAGTTTATAAAAGTTGCAAGCGATACTAAGCCGAAAGGGCTTATTGCTACCTCGATATGACGAGTCAGCGATATGAAGAAGCATTACATAACGCTGTTGAAAATGACCGATCAATAAAAATGATAAATATTTAACTAAATGTAGTTCATTTTTAATTATGTTTACCCGTTTGTTTGCTTCCGTTTTACAGTTTTATTATAATATGTTATGATATTCTGCTGTTTAGCAGCTTTGTTTTATAAGCGTTATACTACTATTTTTTGGTTCTGATGTATTATTTCATAACATATCACTATTCACTTTAGATGTGTTACTTTACCGTTGTTTCGGTGTTGTGTGTGTGTATTTACCTTTTTGGGTGCTTGATAATAAAATAAAATAAAATAAATATATTTTTATTTCGGTTGGATCGTTGGAGAATAGATTACACTGGATTCGGACTAAACTGAATATTTATTATTTTTTCATTATTTATTTATTTATTGGCGAGCACCCGCAAGGGGTAAAGACATTCACGACACGTAAACTTGAAAAATAATATGAGAAATGTTAAAACAAGCAAAACAAAAGTTAAAATCAAAAATAAAGATAAAAATCTAAGAACACTGTTATACAAAATTTGGAAATTTGGAAACAAATCATTGGTTATCTAGCAAGATAACCAATGATGACTTGGTAGCTACGACTCGTGGTTTTTGATGCGATGGGCTCGAAAATTAATTTCAAGGTTAATAAAAATAGCACCATTGGATAGCCCTGGATATTCTGATCCTATTCCGTATGGCTATAATTGACGTATCTGCAAGATATATATTGCAAGAAGCACGCTGCGAGTACGTTATTAATTAATATTTCCTCGGTTTTCTGTTTGTATTTTGATCGGACGAAACTGGTTGGATAATTTTTTTTTTTACTCGACTGGTCAGATACGTTTCAACGTACGTAATGCTTGTATTATAATAATAATAATAATAATAATAATAATAATAATAATAATAATAATAATAATAATAATAATTCACTAAAATTATAGGTGTATAATAGACTCGTTCATTATTGACTTGAGCTTGATTTCTAGCGGTGTAGGAGGAGGAGTTTTTAATGTTTGAATGAATCCTTTCCTTTTAGATAGTAGAGGACCTAAAACTCTTCCATCGATGTCTTCACCGACCTGAATTTCACCCTGTTGGGCGGAATGATCGACCTAACCACGACGATCTTTCTCAATGACGACAGAATTTCCATCCAAGAAGCATCACTTGGACCATGCCATTTTGACTTCCCGAAACAAGGCTCGTCTTCAGGCACGCACGCACGCACGCACTGGTACGTAGTAATGTTTTTGTTATTCAATTTTCCATTTTATTCAATGCAAACTAATTTTGATAATCGATGGGTTATTTAAAAACTGAAACCGGTCTCTTCGATCGACGTGACCATCACTAACATCATTAGGGGCGGGACTAATAATACACCATGGTAGTGGGTAGTTTCGTATGTTGGAAACATGAACAACAAATGTTCTTATGCAAACGGGTACGAAACTTGTTAAATTATTCGGAAAAACGTGTTTTTTTCCTTTCAAAGCTATCATCGCTTTTGAACTACGGTATTCAACTTTGGTCTGACGCAACAATCCAACGCTTAAAAGTGGTATATAACAATATTCTAAGATGTCTTTACCACTGGTCAAAGTATGTCTCTATGAGTGTTAAGTGTAGAGCAGTAAACATCGTGGACAATGAATCAATTAATATGGTATAACAGACTAAAAGAAATAGCAAGATTATATAATGATGAAAAACATCCTATGCATCACCATAGTCTCAATTTCAATAATGCTAGTCATGAGAGGGACTGTAATGCTTTGAAGTTTCATTTCCCGAATGGGGCAAAATACCTTCCATCGACAAGGTTTCCATATAATACATACCAAAAATGGAACGATTAAGACGAATTGTAAATATGAATAGGGTTGGGGAGAACAACACCTATAAACATTTTAATAAAAAATTGTATCGCCATATTATTATATGTTGTTGTTATTAGGGACTATATGCTATTTTGTTAATTTTATCTCTTTTATCTGTATGTATTTGGTTGAGTTTTTGTGTGACTCAGATGAATCGTTATAAAAAAAATATAAATTGTCGGTAGGTAGTGAGACAAAAAATCAATCCGTAAATAAGTCTTTTATTTGCATCGATAGATAGGCTTGGTCAGTTCTTCGAGGGTTAAAAATGATTTTCTATTTAGACGCGATAACCAACTAGATGAGCAAAAACAGCAAAACTTGTGTGTCGACATGGTTGAAATTTCAATCTTGCGTGATGCAGTAAACTTGTAGTATTCGAACCCAACGTTCGTAGTGTTCACCACGTTCATACAACGCGATACGATGAACTCGATGACGAACGTCACTGACGCGATGTTCCCTGGAAGCGTTTGTGTAAACAAGGGGTAGAAATGTCAGGTTATGCGATGTATAATTTGGGCTTTGAGCGATGATTGGAATGAATGAAAAGACGATGGTCCCATGAACAAAAAGAGGAGGAGGTGGGTGGATGGCAGCTAAATAGACTGAAGCAAGCCTCGGCTGGCTTCGTTGTCCATAGTGTCGATGTAGAAGAAAGATTTTATCTGAGGACACCAAGTGGTCAAAGTCGAAATGCACGGAGACAATTCCACAAAAAAAAATGAAGGTGCACGTCAAGACGACCAACAACGCATCACAAATGCAGAAGCACACAAAAGTATACTTCGACATCTGTCGATCCTTTGTGTATACGCGGCAGAAAAGCTTACGTTTATACTGGGTGGGCCAAAAAAATGTTACGAATTTTTAAATAACCCGTTTATGCCTGGCAAAATCTAAAACTACAACATAAAAGCTCAATTCAATATTTTTTTAATGATATACAGTAGAACTCTATGCTATGGCTTGCGTAGTTTGGTGGTAATGATCGCGCAAACAAAAAGTATCTTAAAAAAAAGTTGTAAAATTGAGTGATTGTGCAGTCTTTTGTCTTAAGTGAGCTTTCACTTTATGCGTGATTGCAACGGTACGTTTTTCCGGATCCGGTCTGTCAGTAAAGCGAGTTTGCACTCCACACTCTGGATTTAATAAACTTTCGGTTAAACCCAAGCGTTTTGATTTCTGTTGTTTAATTTTAAAATGACCACGAGCGAAGCCGCGGGTACTGCTAGTGGATGAGTAATGTAGAGTTTCAAACAATGACTGCAACAATGGATGAATGTTGTTTTTTTGGAATTAACATGAAATTCGCTGCCACTACCTATGTAGCGTTGTGTTAGGACGTTAGGTGGTGTACTTTTAAAGTTCACGAAAGTACGTGGTATTTTTGAATTTAAAATGCAAACAATCCCATGCTATTAAAAATTCACGCCACTGTATTCAACTGAAACAAAATACAGTTCAACAAAGAACCAATGATTTCATTCAGATTTTTCAGATTTTTGATAAAGCTCTTGCCAAGCATATTCATTACATAACCTTCAAACCGCTGTTTTATGATTCCTAAGGATTGTGTGAATAAAGAATCCATTACAATTTTTCAAATTAGAATGGACAATACCAATTGAGTATTTCAATAATTGAAGGCTTGCCCGGAATAACGTTGCATGTAACAATTCATAGTTTTGTTTGAGTAAATGGCAAAAGAAGTATTCAGCAACGCATTGATTTTCACCTATTAGGTGCCCAATTTTAAAGTGATATACCGTATGTTTTAGGAGGTATGAGTTTGTCACAATTTTCCATAATAATCTCAATATTGAATTTTTGTAACATACGACGCTATTCCGGGCAAGCCTTCAATTATCGTTAAAAATTTGGTAGGAAAATTGTCAAATCACAATGGAAATCAGGTGTACATTTTGTAAATTATTTCTGAAGCAACAGGTAAACAATTGAAGGCTTGCTCGGAATACGTTGTGTTACAAAATTCAATATTGAGATTATTATGGAAAACTATGCCTCCTATATGGGCCTTGCTGCTAGTGCTGTTAATAAACACCTACCTATAACATACATATATCACTTCGAAATTGGTTACCTTATATATATTACAATCATTGTGTTGTGTTGCTGAATACTTTTTTTGTCATTCACTCAAAACTATGATTTGTTATATGCAACGTTATTCCGGACAAGCCTTCAATTGTTTTATCAAGTTATACACCGTAGGTAAACTAGGTTCCATCTTTATAAATTATTTAGTTGAAAAGTTTAAAATGTAAACAAACAAACAAACAACAAGACTTAATAGCTTGAGATTGAAGTCCCTTGCATCTGCTATTAGAAATCCAAATAACCCAGTCCATTTCATCAATAAATTTTTCCTATCTCAAAAAGATGCACGTACATTACCTCTTTGAACTTAATTGCTCCCCACTTACCATTTTAAAAAACTGCTTTCCTTATAACGCCGTTATGATGTGGAACACTCTACCTTTTAACATCAGATCAAGTGTCTTCAATTGCTCCAGAGTTAGCTGTCAATTCATCGTTAATTCATTAATCAATAATAATCATTTTAACCTTTAATTTTTTGTTTTCTTTCTATATGTATGTATTTGTCCGTTAACTCCTTTGGCGTGATACTTAATAAATACCATTAAATGCACCACTTGGTATTGTAGAGCATACAGTTTTAAACGTAGATAACCAAGAAAGCAATCTCGGTTTTGCCTTTGTCGACCAACGTCCATCAATATCGAACCTATGAAATGTTCACGACGACATGGGTGAACGTTTTGTTTCACTGAATGATTAAGCTCGATCACTTTGGTTCAGCCGTTAAATTCTTTGTTCTGGTTGGCATGCCTGAGGAAGCTTTAACGCGTCGTTGTTATGCTAAGAGAAATGATGTGCGAACACGTTTAGACGCTGGGGGCCTCGTTGGTCGTTTAAAACCTGTCGTAGACCGAGGAGATCTCATCGACGAAATTCCTACACTCACCGAGATAAAGGCGGCACCGGCTGAATAATTCATGCGACAAGTCGTCGATGTAGAGCGAGTGGTTGAGGCGGGCGACGCCCTCGTCGGTCTCTCCTCGCAACGACCTTACTATTGACGACGATCGCCTGCCCAATACAAGTTCAACCATGGAGTTAGCGAGTCGACTAAAGCGAAAGAATTGTTGTTTGAGATGATGTCTCCTTTTAATTTTGTTGCATATTGTGTTTCATTTTGGTTCGGTTCCTAGAGAACTGTGCAATGAAAAAATAAACAAACAAAGCAATTTAAATGGAACAAAATACATGGCATGTGGTCCCATGAGTGAGGTGACATTCGTTATCTGTAGACTTTCTCACTCGATCGCCACGCCAATATGGCATTTAATTGTCTGTAGCTAGTTTTCTCGCAACCGCGGGTGGAACAATGTCAAGGCCGTTTCTCGGGACAGTCCCTGTTCTTCCGTGATCGGAATGAAGTCGGGTGCTTGCTTACTCGGCTGGCTGGCTGGCTGGCTCCGCTCCAGGCTGTCGTTTCTTCTTCGTCGTCTCTCCCACTAAAGGGTTGACTCACGTGAAACCACCACCTCTCGCCAGTTTGTTCCCTACGTCCAAACCGTAAATTATTTTTTGTTGACATTTCATCCAGTAGGATGGCCGTGAACAGCGCTCGGAGAAGACGAACGTTGACGTTGGCAAATGATCGGCACTAGACATGGGTCGGTCGGATGTCAGTGCGCTTTGAGGTTGTCCGATAGGGATCGGACGTCCCATCGGAGGAGGAAGCTGTTGGGAACTGCCACCGAGCTGGTGACGTCACGGGCCACCGTTCGGGCGTGGTCGGCGAGAGACCAGTGACCGGCAAATGGCTACCAGGGGCACCGCCGCATTCTTTCAGTTACCGAGCGGAGGTGATAAAGAATAGACGCCGAAGGAGAAGATGATAAAAAACGACAAGATGAAATCAATTTTTCCGATGGTCGATGAGTTTGCTCCGAGTTGGTCGGTCGTCGTCGCCGGTAATGATTCGTATGGCCTCGGGCGGCTGCTCTTGTCGATCGATGGTCGACAGGTGGTCCCGGAATGCGGTTGGATTCGTTCGTTTCTTCTTGGCTCTTATTTTTTCGCCTAAGGAGAGCCGCAAAATCGAATTACCGGCCTGCTTTTTGTTCTTAAGAGCACGAAAAGAACCAATTCATGGCAAGACGCATGCGTAGTTGATTACTACCATCGCCCACTTCACCATCCGCTGTCGAGCGGTGCGTTATCGGCTTTGGGCATGACTTTTATTTTATTTTGGAAAGATCCATCCATCGCGTGTGGGTGGCCTCGATGGATGGGCTCGAATGCGTCGGTGACGAGAGGGGGAGGACTTGGTTCCCACCGCTGCTCTCAAGCCAAAAAACAATTCGTTCCGCCACACCAGCGTACAGCCAACGAGCGACTAACGGGTCGTTTCTTGCCCCATTGAAAAGACTGGACAGCGACGCCTCATTATCCAATTAAAATGGACTGAAGAACGTTTTTTTTAAGAAGAAAAAACTTCTCGGCCGTTGGCCTCTCGGACTAGGCGAGCTTGGCAGCGTCGTCGTCGTCGAGCGAGGCGGCAACAGTGGTATGTAACAACGGTCGAGCCATAAAGACGCGCAGGGGCTGACGGGTGAGCACCTTCGTTCATTCATCTTCGTCGACTGTCGTGTCGTGGCGACCGGCTGTTCTTTGGACGCTGCGTTCCGCCGCCCCCACGGGGGACCTCGATCCCCGACTCGATAAAGGCATCACTGACGGCAACGATCTCAAACGGTCGCTTTCCGAGAAGATGACGCGTCGCTCGCTGATAATAAAAGTCCACCACCACACGTCGACCTTGGTCGCCATAACGCTCGAAACGAGTTCGTCCAAGTGGAACGCTCATCCTACAAACTTGACATACACCTCCAGTTTACAGGACCAGCCCAAACACGAGTGTCACTCCCCATGATCGAACTGACCTCGCCAATGATCGAGTCTTGTCGCCTCGGACCTCATTAAAACTGGAACGTCTTTTTATTCCATTCAGCACGACTTTACGTGTCATAAAGTTCGTCGGCACGACAACGATTCACTCGAAGCCCCTGAGGGTGGCAATGCCTCGTTGTTGTTGTTATTATTATTATTGTCGTCGTCGTCGTCGTCGCTTAACCCTTGGGGCACGCTGCGTGGTCTTGCTGGCCTGCCTCGCGTCGGGTGCCCTTTTCATTCACACGCTGGTCGTGGCGGGAGGCATCGGGAAGAGCTCATTATCGGGCCAGAAACGTGAGATGCATTACCTATCGGCTCAGCGGAGGATGAATGATGAAAGGGGACGAAAGGAAAAGAAGGAACGCGCGTCTCGAGGGGGGAAAAAAGTCAACCATAACACGACGCAGCCAATGAGCAACGATCGAAGCGAAAGTAGGAGCAGAGCCAAACCCGACCAGGCTGCGGGGCAAATGGGTCCGAGACACGGGAGGAGGTTCGCTGTCGGTCGGTCGGTCTCAGTGCGGCAGTGACAATTAGGGTGATCCGAATGAACCCACCTGGCGGAAAGAAGAAAACGATCGTAACTTTTCGCGACTGAAAGAAAACAAAAAAAACAAATTTTAAAAAAACACGTCCAAAGTAGTTTTCCAGCTGCTGGTGCGATGCCGCGCGTCCGATCGACAAGAGCAGTGACCCGGCCCATGACTTTTTTCACGATTCGTCGAGCGACCACCAAAACGGAGGTCACTTTCACAAAAACCAAAAAGAGAAACGAGTCACTGGGATGGGGTTACCGAAGACCCCGTGAAGGGTTGAATACGTGTCGTGTGTCACGCTGCTAACATGTATTCATTTATTTTCGTCCCAAGGAGACAATATTTTCAACAAGTACTGTACAAAAACAGTACAACATAGCAAAAAATCATCCTCAACCGAACCAACATCATCGAACCATCACGAATCCAACTTAAAAAAACAAACAACACGCCTGAAACGTTGACCACCTACAGTACTTACCTTTTTTTCGACAACTCAATTCCGTTTTTCCATCTTGGGGGAATCTTCGCTTTACAGCAGTACTTAATCAACGTCGTCGTTGTTATGATAGTTAGTATGACAACACAACCTATCTTTAATTCGTGTTTCAATAAATATATTTATTTATTTATTTATTAATAACAATAACAATAGTGATTTCAGTTCAGTTTATTGTGAACAGAACCCACGTTGTTTGATCACGATTGGCATCTCTTTTGTTGTCCTTGTGGGATGCAGTTTGTTTGTTTGTTTGTTTATTTATTTATTTTATTATTATACGTCTCATTGGGACAAAACAGTATTACAAGTGTAAATGGTACAAATTTAGGTGCTGTAGATGATATGTTTAAATACTAGTTTTTTAAAATGATGGCATGAGTGGGAACATGCGCTAAAGGAACATGTTTCTTTAGCGCAAATTGAAAATTCTAAAAATTCCAACCATTAACCAGCTGATCATTTATTTATCATAAAATTAGAGAGTTCCCCCGAATAATTAACAATCCATACCATCCCTTATTCTTTCTTTCATCATCAAAATTTCAATAAGATTACACTTCAAAGGGATACAAGTTCCATTCCAGTCCTGACACAAATTTCCATCAATTGAGAACTTATCCGTATAATACGTATCAACTTTGGAACAGTTTACCACTTTTTGTGAAATTTGATAAGAAACTTTATAAACACATCCTGTGGAACCATTAATCATCATAATATTGCTGTTAGAGGTTACTTTGTGTTTTTATTACATTTTTTAGATTTTTATAGTTATGACTTTTGTTATTGTTCGATTTGTTTGGATCGATTGCTGATAAAATAAAAAAAAAATAAAAAAAATATTAATGATTTTCTTAATTCAGCAATTAACTGAAATTAGTAAAAAGCAAAATTATTAACTTGGTTAATTAATAATGACAACTAGGAATCTCGCTAAATTTCAAGTGAAGTTTCAAATTCCAATTCGGCTACTTAAATTGTAAATCAGGCAACAACGTTTTGGTGCAAAATCTTATTACTGCTTAAAGAAAAAAGGGGTTGCTGTTGAGCCAGGCCTGAAAGTTTGAGTGTATATTCATGCTTCAAAGCCAAGATGTATAATCTATAATTGTTTACAGTTAGAGATATATAAAAAGCATCATTGCCTTGATATTATATGGTATAAAGAGAATTACGTAAATTTAAAGTCATATATTTCTTTAATAACATATATAACAATTAAATTCACATTTGCATTCACACTCGATATTCGCAAAATTAACAAAGTTATGGCACTTTCAAATCGAAACAATTTTTCTTAATAAATCCGAATTTCAAAGTTCTGTAACTCGCGTAATTTTGCGACTTTTGCGAATCTGATTGCGCGGAAATGTTTTTCATGCATGATGCAGGCAACAAGCCTGCAAAGTTTGAGAAAAATCCATTTTTCAGCAAAACTTAATAAAAACAGAAGGCCTTTGTGTTTTTTTTTTGATAAAATGTCACAAGTCGTCAGAAATTGTATAATCGTCACATACGGCATCTCTGGTGCCTAGCCACCATACAGGGCCGTAGCCAGACTGTATATTTAGGGCAGGCTCAAAACATTTTAAGGCAGGCTGAAACTTTACAAATTTATTACCTATGTATGCAGTCAGAGCCATAACTAGCTTTTTAGGGGCCCTGTGCAAAGTTTTAATTTTGGACCCCTTAATTTTTTGTAGGTGTTGCAGAGGGTTATGTATTATGTGTATAATGAAACTATGTGTGAATGGTTTGCACACGTTTAATCGCCATGAAGG
>JAQIWH010003006.1:0-21763 GCA_034695005.1 Cryptops parisi | reverse complement strand
GCACCCGATTATAAGACGCACACGTGACATACATCTAAGAAACAGCGAACTGAACAATGGAACTTAAGCTGTAATTGGCGCTAATGTAATGTATTTGGTAATAAAGACACCGAAGAATACTGCCTTCAAAGACTCCAACTAGCACACTCTTTCATAAATTTTTTGTTATATTGTACCGGTAATATAATAAACTAATAAGTAGCCCGTCAAATATGACGGGAAGTTTTTAGGTGGTAAAAAACAGGTTCTGTTTCTAAGTGCTGCCAGACTACATGCAGACAGACGAAGCAAATTATAGTGTCAAGCTAATAATTTTTTATTATACTTAGTTGTTTATTATAATTTATATAAGACGCCCACAAATGGTGTTGGCTTACCAATTTCGAAAAGCTAATATAATGAAAATTTTATTTATTTTTTGGATATAATAGCAACTTGAGGAGAGTCTTCGAATAGTGCTATTTGTCGTACTGAAAAGTTCGACAAGTTTGCCGTGGAGTCAAGTCAACAGAATAGTCGTCGGGAGTGTGTAGAGTGTAGACGAAGCTTGAGAATGATTCTAGATTTAGAACGAGGCTTGTTTAATTGAATTAACTTTGTTTATAAACTGATAACAACGTGGTATGTATACAAATTGTTGTACAATTAATCAATTGTATAATGTCAATATCTTTTCACTCACATTTAACAGTTATTGCAGCAACAGCAGAACCACAGCCCACATGATGTTAGAACATCTACGTCTAACATCGTGTTGGCTGTGGCAGAACCCTTTCTTTCACAACATTCAAACTTAACTCCTCTGTTTCTTCTACAACAATGAGCATTACCTTTTAACAGCTGCTCGTAAACAGATTGTTGCTGCAATGTATTTTAATATGATTAAAATATTCCCCACACTAGTTTCATTGACCTTGAAATTATTTTTCAAAAAGTAGCATTGATAAATTTTAAACAATGCGTCGTAGGTATGACGTCATAATTAGAAAGTTGCAGACAAGAGCGCATATAAGCCGTTTTCGAAATTAACTCTAGCGCGCTACTGGTGGTAGAAAAGTGAATCACTGGATGTAAAGCGGTGTAGGACATTAGTCATTATTACTCAGTACAAACCTATCGACTCCAGCAAAATTACAATATAAATTAATTCATCATGTATTAGTTAATTAATTAATCATGTATAATTTAATCAATTAATCATGTATCATTTAATTAATTATGTATTCTTATTTATTCTTATGTTTTCTTTATTTAATCATGTATTAAGTTTATGATTATGCATTGTTTTGTCTCTATGAGACGTGTGATTTGAAAATAAAATAAAAATAATAATCAAACGTGAAAAGTAAGTTCGCTCGCCTATTTTGGTTTCATTGTTGCTCTAAAATTTCCTGATGTATTTATTCAGATCATACACTAAACATCTATATATATATATATAATAGATTGCAGGTCAAAATAGTTATTTCCATCGTTCTCCCACAAATCACATCGTAGAAAAAAAAAGCACCAAAATAAAGAGGTTGTCGTCAAGTTTTAATTGTATGTCACTTTTTTGATTTTTCGAATTCTTTATTTTTTATCACTGTTTTAAACCAGTTTTACGCCTATGACGTCACACTTGAACGGTCTACTCGAGGTTAGAGTCGAATCGTCGCCATCGTCTCTCACTTCGATTCGAAAATGGGCTCTAAATAATCTTTTAAAAAGTTACCTAAAATTCTGAAACCGAGTGGAAAGGATGCGTTGAAGTACTATTGTGCTTCGACAAATGCCATTTAATTTATGTCGTTTAATGTCAACGCAGCTAACGAGCGCCTTGTGTAACATCTTGTATAAAACGCGTCTTATAATCGCAAAAATACCGTATAAACTCAAATACAGTGAAGTATATTGTAAATAACACAGATTTGTGTTGTTTCGTAGATTATTCGTATCATTTAAGGTATTCTACGTTCTTAATTAGTTACAATAAGCGGCGGACGTTGTATATATCGTTATACTGTACATAT
The DNA here is from genome assembly GCA_034695005.1 of Cryptops parisi. Taxonomy (NCBI): domain Eukaryota; kingdom Metazoa; phylum Arthropoda; class Chilopoda; order Scolopendromorpha; family Cryptopidae; genus Cryptops; species Cryptops parisi. Next base: position 19,751 of record JAQIWH010003006.1, on the reverse strand, counting down.
ATAGAATCCAAAATTTATCACCATACCGTATCCATCACACAAATGTTATATCATCGTACCCTATGCACACAAATAGTACATATGCAAATACATTACTTCATAAATCTTGATCTGCATTCATTACAATGATACATAAATACACAGTGTATTTAAATCGTTTATGCGTATAATAAATATTTATTTTGCATATATTTTTATTTGCATCAAGCGTGCATTTCTAGATCAATCACGAACAGAAAAAAGCATGGAAATCAAGCCAATCAGGTTTTTAGCTCCATAATTTGAAGTGACCAAAAACTAAAAAGATATAAACTCATACAATTCAACATCAAAAACATACAAAACCAAAATCTCCCCACCCCCAAAAAAAAACCGGAAGAAAACAAACTCATTAAAGTAATAAAAACTAATAAAAAACAAAGAAAAATACAAAAAAAAAAACAACTTATGATATTAATTAGTAATAATAGTGACAACTAATAGTAATAGTTGATAATATAATGGTATTACTTAATAATTATGCCGCGTTTTTAATTATCAAGCTATCAATAAAATTCCTGTGGCTCAACTTTACCGTCGTGGTTTTTAAGGTAATGTTTTCCTAAGCATTGAGGTCAGCTTTCAGAAACCGCACGAATTTCATTGACCACCGAATAATACCATAGCATAATGACCAAGAAAACCACACTGTACAAAACCACCATTATGCATAGTATAATGACAAACAATACCACTGTATTTTACCCCGTGCATAACGCAACCTTATTGTGAACCTTAGGTTGTGCATAACGCAACCTAATTCAGATATAATATACATGTGCTTACTATGTTTCGTACACCTAAACCACAAGTGTACATAATTAAAAATTATGTATACTTGTATGACATAATAAAGATCTCCAATTTTATCTATTCAATTAAAATGAGGCTAATTAAATTCATTGAATCCATTTTCCTAATCCGCAATTTTCCGATTAGAACACCATCCGGTTTCAGTAACTATGCTTGCATTTCAATTATGCACCGTTGACCTCATTTACCGATTCGTATACACTAATAATAATAATAATAATAATGCAAGCGATTGAAGCTAAAACTCAACCTCCACCAGAAAATTGGTTTTATTTTCGTATATTGCAATTGAGTCGAAAATTTCAAACGAATAATTAACGACCATTGCACCCTCGAGCGATTGAGAGAGCTCTAAACTAGTGACGACACTTCCTGTCATCAGTTCGTCATGGCGTCTAAAATCCCAAGTTTCCGTTAATTTGTGGCCTGACAAAACCTCAATACTCGTTCCACTTTTGAGGGATTAATGGGGCAATTGGCACAAAACCACCGTGGTTAACACTAGGAACTGAAAGAAACCAAAAATTGATTTATTTCATCGTCCACACCACCGACAAATTTTCAACACACTAGCTAGTCTACTTTTCGCAACGCAAATCTGACTTGACACAAAAAGCCAAAACACATCTTTATCACTACTAAAACTTGGAACACAAAGCCAACTTTAAACATACGTATAAAAATGAAAAAAATAAAAATTTCGTATATGTTAAAGAATGCATCATGCTGTTGCTTTGGTTGTAAAGATGATAGTGTTTTATGTATTAGAACATGTGTAGTCGATAATTAGGCCAACGAAAAGGAGCAAAACAGAAACACTTCATTTCGCAACTTGAAATGGCTGATTAAGGATTGGATTGGCGCCAAAACATTACTGAATGTAAAAAGGAACAAAAAAAGGGGTTGTATCGCCCATTTAAAGTAGAAATGTCCAACCAAATAGATCCTAAAATGTATAAGAGTCTAACTTTAAAACAGTCTTTTTTAGTTGATTTTTTAGGACAATAGACTTCTCGAGTAGTCTTAAGACTTTTGGAACAGTCTAACTTTGTTTCGGCCATTTAAAGAAGATACATCCAATCAAATAGACACCTAGAATACAACTTCAAAACTATATAGTGTGATTTTACAAACAGTATGATGTTTTGGACCCTAGACTTTTGGAACAGTCCTGAAACGTTTGGAAGTCGTTTGGAAAATAGCAAATATCCTTAAAAAACACTACATATTTACTTGCAAAATGACTGATATTAAAGTAACGAGTTTTAATGGTCAGTATTGTTTTCAGCGTAAAAAGTTATTAGTAATCTACTATAAACGTTTGGAAAAGTGTTAAGACTTTTGGACCAGTCTTCATACTTTTTGAAATTTTTGGAAGAGTCTTAAGTCTTTCGGAACAATCTTGATTCAGTTAAATTTTAGTAGCATATGAACTATAGATTTATGTTACAATGTTGAGACGTTTAGAACAGTCTTGAAGATTTTTAGATCAGTCCTGGACACTTTTGCAACAGTCTGAAGACAGTTCAGTTTGAGTAACTTTTGGCTACAAACTTTTGTTATAGTTTAGAAACATTCCAAAGATACATAGACCTGAAGATATTCTAAAGATCTGAGTACCTTTAGAAGTTTGAAGACTTGTGAAACAGTCTAACTTTAAAAATGTATTAGTAATAGTTTATTCAATTTTTATTCATTTTTAATCGTTTTTTTTTTAAAATCGATTTCAATATGAAACTGAAAGTTGGTTAAAAAAAATTCACGAAATTGAAAAAAAAAAATAAAACAATAAAAAAAACACCCAGAAAAACTGAATTTAGTTCTCAAATACAAACTTTGCATAAAAAATGTCATTTTGTATTGAAATGTAATAAAATAAATTTTTTTGAACAGTCAAGTTTAAAAAAAACAATTCAAGCCCTAAGGCATGAAAGAAAATCACCTTATAAAGAAGACTTTCTTCAAACGACTTAAAATCCATTTTGTTAGTATATTTACTAGTGTATTTGTTGCAGTCAGAATCGGAATTCAGTGAAAACCCAGCTCTGACTAGTCAAACCTAGATTTGACTTATCGATTTTAGATCCAGTTTCGCAATTATAGCCTTTGGAGGTCTTAGGCCGCATTAAATAACCTTAACCTTCGTGGATGAGGTTAATCGAGTTTTGAATAATTAGATCGAGTTTCAACTAAATTCGGGTTTTGACAGTAACATAATAAGATCACGAATGTTTTTTTTTACTAACTTGTTTAGTACAAATGATTAAACAATTTTATTGAACACTACAAATCAAGCGAGTTAATTTCACAAATTAAAATTTTCCAAAAAAAAATTGATATTTGACACTTTCAAAATCAAATTTTTTGCTGTTACCTATTTTGTCAAAAAAAGGAGATTTTGACACATTTCCATGGTTACATATAACTAAAAGAAAATCTGTTTATTTTCAATTTTCACTAGCAACAAGTAACACCCACACACCTATACATACACTTCATACAATGCTGTAGGGTAGACAAACTTAAAGTTATATATTAAATTTTTTTTTTATAAAAAAACATCATTTGAGAAAAAAATAGTTCCAAAAATAACTAACTTCTTCATAACATTCCTTTCAAAAAAGTTCTTTGAAATATTTCACAACAGTCTTATACAAAAAAAAGGGGTCAAAAGAAACAAAAGAAAAAATGTTTCAGCTTCCACCTTACAGACAAAATATAACGGGGATATAAAAAAAAAAAATATCACCCCCTCCCAAAAAAAAAAAAGGATAAGGATAAAAGGAAAAAAAAAGTTTTATTTTCCATCTCTTTTTCCACCTTTACCATTTTTGCACAGATTTTCGTCTTCTAAAAATGGCCTTTGGCGAAAAGCAATGAATCCATTCGGTTCCCCTTCAGCGACGTGGCATCATGAGATTGGGAAAGAATATGCGCCCCAAGATGATGGCCCTTATGCAGCCCCATCTATCATCACCTGGGTTGCAAATAACACTTCGGTCGAAAATATATAAAAAAAAAAATAATAATAATAAAAAAAAAACAGCAAAAATACGAGTGATGAGGCCACTAAAAACAGCCGTAGCCGTTCCCACATATGCACGAACAATTTTCCCGTTTGTTTTTTCACCATTACAATGTACTCGTTATTGAAAACATACAGTAGTTACGTGACTCTAATAAATAGGGAAGTCCTGCGAGTTTCGTATATTCCATTAAAAAACTAACAAGATAGATACGTAGTATAAAAATGTTTTGTTATTTTAAAACCCCACTTTTTGAATAAATGAGTTGTTGCCATGGTTATACTATGTAGTGTGTAGTTGCGCGTGGTGTTGGAAACCATAAAACCCTATCCTTCCAAATTTATTTTTTCATCGTATCAAGTTTTACTTATCCAAAGTGGTTAAAAAAAAAGTGGGTAAAGCAGGATACAATAGTTTAATGTTTTTCTCCGTAATGTTTTACACTACGTGTGACAAAAATCTTGGTTCTTATGCTTGAATTGCCAAACGTAAGTTTTTCATTTTATGACAATTTCGATATAAGCAATTTTGGATTTATACAAAATTTCCACATTTTTCTAAAATTTGTTTCAAAAGATTAGGCGTAATATCAACGGGATTATTTGAAACTAATACAGGTAATACTCAATCTACGTGATAGTTATATTTCAAGCAAAATTCGCATAAATCAAAAATTGTATCATGAAATGTCGAAACTGTCACTATTCCGTCTCTTGTGCACCAATGCATACAATCGTATAATAGCAAATTTTTCGTGTTTCTAAAGAGCATCCTGGAAGATTTCTCTTGCCGTGTACTAGAAAAATTGCATATAAAAATGCAAAAAAACAAACGAACAAGAACTTCCTCTATATCAAAACTTCAATATTTTAAATTGCCTAATTATGGTACTATTTTTATCAAGAGCATCATAATATGAATATTTGCTTATTTTTATTAAACCAAAAACAAAATTTGTTGCTGCTTATTTTTTTATGTTTTAAAAACAAAATAAACCAGGGATCTGCTTAAATGTTATTTTTAGGAACACTCTGTATAACAAGCGCACGCCTTTAACAACACAACCCCAGCATCGGAAATGCCTCGAGTCAACAAGTGTTGTTGCTTCAACCATATAGCGTTTTCGTTTTCTGCTTCAAGGTATTGTTCAAACAACAACAAAATAGGATTAAAATTTCTTTCAAAAGCCTCAGGAATTCAAGTGATGTGTATTAAGTGTACTTTACTACCAATTTACGAAATATCAACTGATTTTAACGCAGTCCTCAAAGAATGCAAGTTCCTCATACGCCATTTCTCTATTACGCGAGAAGAGAAATTAAAGGGCCGTGGTGTAAAAGGGTGTTAAGTGACATTATTACAATTTCGAGGAAAACGCGTTTAAAGATCTGAACTCGCCATGCTGTCTATGGGCTATTTCACACTTCTTGCACTATACTACTAATAACTTCGCGCATATCGTTGTTTTGATCAAAATAATACGCCAAGAAGGTAGAACTGCACCTAACGCATCCGAAAATGTTTCTAGGTAATTTTTAACAAAAATGTTACTTAACACCCTTTTACACTAGGCTTTTCTATTCGCAGATGTTAGATATAAGTGACAAGCAATTCCACTATTATACGATTTTGTGCGGTGATGCACAAATTACTCAACGCTTCTTCATCTGCCATTTTTCTGCCACAATGGCGCAAATTTTGACACAATGACGTAATTGTCCACTGTAGTTTTTTATTTTTTTTTGTTGAGAAATTTTGATATATGCGATTTCCACTTTATATTTTTATTCGTGAAATATAACCCTTGCATAAAATAAATATTGCCTGTATTTCGAACTTTAACTCCTCGCAAACTGCATTACTTGCAATTGCGCGTGGTCTAAGAGATGTTAACCACCCCTTACATTTTCTGAGAAACAGTCTGGTTGAAATCTCATCTTCAAGACCACAACATCACTACTCAATAAACATTCCCATCCCCTCAACTTATGTACATAACCGCTTTCCGTACAATACATTGCCTTTATGGAATTTGTTTCCACTTCGAATAAGGAAATTACCTATAACATGTTCTAGCAACCATTGTACTAATCAGTGTATTCATTTAAAAAAAAATTGAAATCCCATCTTCTCTATGGTGGGTGATATGTACTTTGTTTTCCTTTGCTCATTTGGGCGCTGAATCAAATAAATCAATAAATAAATAAATAAAAGAGTACTTTTTTTAAGACGTTAAAATGTGGATCAAGTATTACAAGTCACAGTTCAATAAATGTGATAATTGAATTACGCCTATCAAACTATTAAGCAACTGAGAAAATAAATAATGAAATTAATTAATTGTGAAAAAGCTCCATATATTACAAAACAAAAAATAACATTTTCCTGCAAAACCCTTTGACTAATCATATTAATGCCAATCGTTGACGTGTAATTCGATAATTAATAAAAAAATCGATACACGCGAATGAACACTTGAATCAAATTAAACGACGGAGTATAATTGTGTTAATACAATTTTATCAAAATTATAATAACGTTATTTTTACTTTTTTTGTTAATATATTACGAAATCCAATGAGGAAACAGTCGAAATCACTTAATCCAGTTATCTGCACAAACCACCAACTGCTCTACCGAGGAACTAGCTCAAGGTGTTTTCGTAAATACAGGGTTTTTTCAAATTTGTTTACAAATTTTCAAGGCATGTATGGGGTCCGAAAAAGTATATTTTCTTATTCGAAAAGTTTCGGAAAAATTGCATCACGTGATACTGTGCTTCAAACTATGTGTATGGTGATGATCTCCACCGGACGGCTGGCTCATCATACAAATACAGACAAAATTTTAAGCGCTGATGCTATTTTTTCCGAAACTTTTCGGATAGAATAAAGTTTCTCCTTTTGGACCCCCTAGATAATAAGAAATGGTGAATTAAAAGATGACCTCCATTTCGTCCCGCTTTCATTGCCAGTGTATCTCCGCTTCTCACACGCAAAAGTTGCACAATTTTAGGTATGGCAGCTGGGGCAATTTGTTAACAACTGTAACGTTAGATTCTTCCCCAATAAATAAACGCAAAAAAAGCTTGAGTCACAGTTCTCCACATATTGCTTCACTTTTCGTGACTTTCAATTTATGCGTGTTTTGAGCAATTGATGCGTGATTCCATTTTTGATTTTACACGTTTCGATTTATGCTAATTTTGATTTACGCGAATATAGATTTATGCTATGCGATCTTTATGTGATTTGATACCGTATTTAATTTATGCGAGTTTTGGGTAATTTCATTTTTGATTTCTGCAATTTTTTAGTTATTTATTTATTTATATATGTCATTTTTCTTTTACAATAAACCTATGCAGTTTTTGATTAATGTGAAGATTTCGAGACTTATGCGGTTATCAACGAGCTTCATGCAGTTCTCGTTTTATGCATTTTTTTTGGTACATTGACTATACAGTATATTCTCATAAAAGACTGTAGATGACAGTACACGTACAATTCTAAGCTCGCTCACTCACAAACTCACTCACAAGTGAAACTAATATAAAGCTCATTGAAAATACAAGAAAAAATTCACAAGTTTCCAAATTTGAGTTTTCAATTTGTACTACGGGTGACGCAAGGAGTTGGCGCCATTACATGAGTGTTGAAAAATTACTATCCACTATCCACATCGCTGGAGACCATACACTTTGGCTGGAGACGACACATGTACAAACGTCTACACAGCAACAACACTCATATAATGGTGGCGATACCAGCGGCGATACCCGTGGCGCCACCACCGGATTTGACCATGAACCCTCCTTGGAAACTTGTGAATACCCATAATGTATTTTAATTAAATTAAATGTACTTTCATATGTTAAATAAACAAAAATAATTAATATATCAGTACTTATGACAATTTATGTTTTGTCTCTCTAGGTTTTTACCTGTTGTGTTCCTAACAATTTTGGTCATTCGACTGCAATAAATAAATAAATAAATAATAATAATAATAATAATAATAAGTATCCGTTTCACTGCAACATTCAATATAGAACAGGAAAAAATTGGTTAACAGTTCCAGTGTTCTAAAATTGCATTCCATAACCGAGATACTAAAAGTAAGATGGTGAAACCATCATTTGACATTCTTAATAGGGCATCAACTATAACTTAAGCATAAAAAAGGAACCAATTCTTTTCATATCATCATTCGAACGTCATCAAGAAAAATTACAATACAATTTTACACTTTTTTCTCACTTTTTTTTTCTTCTCTGAACGATTACAATTTCAATCCAACAATAAAAAATTCCTAGGCTGTTCGATTTAGTTGCGAACCCTAGCGGAATATTTAACACGAAGAAGAAGAAGAAGAATTTTCAATTTCCACTTCTATAACATCTCGCAAAAGAGTGGGATTGGTGATGCATCTTCACGTGACCTCATCACTATCATAAAAGGACATTCGGTGCAAATTAGATCTTCGATCCTCTTTGCCCGAGTGTCTTTCATAATAAAACACTGAAAGCGAAAAAGCCCGAGGCATCGGAACCGAAAGCGAAACCCATGTTCGCGAAATGTCATCTCTTAAAAATAACCCCTCACTTTGAGTCTTCTTGGAAAGTATTTTTTGACAGCGTTTTACTACCACTTTCCTTATTTCAAAAACAAAAAAAAAAAAAAAATAAAGAAGGATACAATAAAAAAAATAAAATATGTTTTCTTTATTTTGTTGTTGTATTCAACAATTTGAGTTGAATACAACATTACAACAGTTGATAGCTTCGTCGTTTCTTCATTTTTATTATGGATATTCATCATTATAAAATAAAATAAAACCCTTACTATCATTTGTGAATTTTTGCCGAGCTCAAGATGAATCCCTTTAAAGCACATTGCGGAAATCGTAATGTATAAAGATAATATCGATCGTATCTTATGTACAAAATAAACCAAGATAAACAGAATGTCTCAATAAAGAAGAAAAAAAGTTGGCTTTAACATCAAGAAAAACACGAATCAAGACCAGTATATTAATACTAGATTCCGTCGCAATTTTACATTACACTTAAATTAAATTCTATACCTTTAAGTTATAAGATGTTCAAATTTGAATCGGATTTTTCGAAGCTGCAAAATGTCTAGTCGCTGGTTATACAACGTCAATCGATACCCGGCTCATTTTTTTAACAACTTCAGTTAATAAAAAATTGTAATTATTATTTTTGAAATTAACGTTTATAAAGTGTAAAAACGTTCAAGTTCATAATATGATTGTATAATTATATATATAATCATATTGTTAATTGAAAAGAAGGAATTTTCGATGATACTCCAGGAACATAGTTCGGTGGTACTCAAAATACAACAACCGGATATCGACAACTAGCAATCTAGCAAAATACTATACTTATGCAGTATATTATTATATAATATATTACAGTATACTACACAGTATATTATTAACGCCTATATGCATATATTTTATATACTATCATAAACGATCACGTAATTTAAAATTGTTCGTTGACTGAAAAACCAACTTTTAACTTTAATTATATACATATGCCACCAGAAATATATAGATTCGAGGCATTGTATAAAGTTTCAAGCCTGGTTAAGGCAATGTATAAAATTGTCAAATTAGCATTGGAATATCTAATTGTCAAATTAAACAAGAAATTAGGTTAAGTTTAAAGCTTGGCCTAAATTTAAGCCTAAATAATTTCTTTTTAGAGGAAATATTGTAAACTAATACTAACCAAAACGTAAAGAGATGCATACAAAATGTTACCCCATACTTTGCTTAAAGAGGCTAGGTATTCTATGGAATGTCTGGATTCTATACATTGCCGGTAACACATACCTCTGTTCGTCATATAACATCATTGATTAAATTTTATTTAAAACTTAGGAGTTAATTTTCCGACACTCAGTACATTTTAGAAAATTACAGTTTTTGAACCTAATACAAAAAGTCCTCGATTTATGCGAGGATGACTTATACGCAAATCTCGCAAATCGAGTCATTTATAAAAATTCCCATAAAGTAGCAAAACTTCCAGAGTTCAGTTACTTCTGCACAACCGCACAAAATTATATAATAGCGAAGTTTTAACGCGTATAACGAGCATTGGGGAAACTTTTCTCATTGTATATTAACAATACAGAAAATATCATTAACCCAGAACTTTAAAAGTTCGCGTATTGTACATTTTGTATAGAGAGGGTGCTTCAAATATGTTAACACGTATAGAACAGTCATCCATCACAAGATCCTTGAACACATTTTTTTAAACACCCTGTACAGCAGAATATAGCGTAATTCAAAATCATGCTTTAACTAACCAATGGACGAGAAAATATAGAAAAACTCAGCGTATTTTTGTTCTCACCCACTTCCCCTTACAAATCGACATAGTAAGATTTGTTTACAGTAAACTTTCATTTAAAAACACATTCAAGAGCATAACAGCAATATTATACAAAAGAAAATTCACTTCAATGGTTTGTTCGTCAATACTCGGTAGCCGTTTATTTTTATTTTACCAAAACTCTAAACAAACTTGGAAGTACATTGAATCAACTCTATTCAAAACGACTTGAAGCCTCGTAAACACAACATCTTCTTAAGAAAACGACAAGTTCTTTTAACAAAACACACTTCCATTCAAATTACATTTATTCATTAAAAAAATAATAAAATTTCATCGTTTTAATTAATGATCTTATTAAACTTCTAAACAGATGCTGCAAATAATATTTGTTGGTGGTTTTCGCTTATTTCCTCTGTCACTTCCGGTTTCGGCAAACACAAAAAAAAAATGGTCCCCTTTATTATTACTATTAAATCAACAAAACTCCTTCCGCTCGTCAAAGGGTTAAATCAATTGGTGAAAATTTTCGCATTTTAATGGGTTTTATTTTTTTTTTTTTTACCTAAACAAAAAATATAGTCCTGGTACCATTACAAACAACAAGTATATCCTTCCGCAGAAAAAAAATTCACTCACTTTCACTTCGTCAAAGTGGAGAGCGAGCAAATTTCGACTAATCTATTTAGTTTGGATCGGATCCAAACCAGAATGCGATTTCCACTTCACTATAACCGAACAAAACCACCAATGAGAGAGAAGAAGAAAAAGTGTTTTTCCTACTCTTCTTTCAGTTACTTTGTTCTTAACGTCTTTCTACTGAATCCACTTCCTTTGGACCGTGCAAAACGACAGTCCAAGTGAAGAAAAAAAGTTTTATATATATAAAAGTTCGCAATTTTGCTATGGAATGTTTAATTTCGACGCTTTGTCATCAACTTTTTAGGCCTTGTTATCTTATACGTTTGCCAAAGTGAGAAGTTTTTAATGAAGGGTGCAATAAACGTTTTTCTCCCTTCACACTTTTCCTTACTTTCTCACATACCTCGAATTCACCCATTCTCCACCCCTTTTTTTATCTGAATAATAAGCTGAGATTTCTTTCTTTCCATATCAACTTGGTTATTACACTAAGTGAAAATAATACTCTCTCTCTAAAAGGTATAAAAAAAGTTTTTCATTTCGAAGAAAGACAAATTGAAGTTCTTGGTGAGCAATTTTCATAATGTGATTTATTTTTACAAGTGTCAGGTTGTTTTATTTTTTTATCAGCCAAAAAACTTTTCTAGAATAATGAAAAATATCGTCCAAACTAGTTGTACTACTTTTAGACATTAACATACAATAAGCATACTCTTTATATACTGTCATATACAGATATACTGTATGTACGTACATAATGAAGAAAAATTTCATTTTTGATTTCTGCATGTTTCGATTTATACGAATTTCAATTTATGCGAAGTTAAATTTATGCGATCGTTGCGTCATTTTATATTTGATTTACGCGAGATTTGAGTAATTCCATTTTTGATTTCTACAGTTTTCGATTAATTTATTTATATATACAATTTGTTTTGGATTTGTCCGGTTTTTATTTATGCCAAGGAGTTATGTGGGTTTCGCTTTATGCGTTTTCTTGTGCATTAAACCATACAGTACATTTTCATAAACGAATGTAGATGGCAGTATACATTCAATTTCCAGCTCACTCACAAGTGATGCTAAAGAGTATAAACGAAGGATATTTTCGGACACCCTACACAGTATATTCACTATATCTATAAATGGATTTATATGTTTGTACGTGTATAGATGCAGTATGTACATACATATATATCTATACAAGGTATACTTTTTGATATATGGTTTACTGGTAAAAAGTTCCTCCCCTTTCCTGCTCGTCTGAATTGATGTATCGAATTTTGTTCTACCTTATATACAGATATATCCAAAATGTGTATATCTAAACTCGTATATAACAAAAGCTTGATATATTACAAGTCTAGTTATGTGAAGCTAAAGTTTAATCATTTTTTTCCCTCACGAATGAAAAAAAAAATCGTAAATTTAGTTTACAAGCCGTATTACAAAATGAAACAAAAACAAACACACAAAAAACGCGCCTACTTATCCATGCATTAAAAAACAAATACAGTAACAAAAAATAAAAATAAAACAAAACCGTTGTTCCGTCTCGTAAATCAATTTAAATTCTACGTCAATTAATCAATCTTCTTTTTTTTTTCCACAAAATATCTGTTTAAAAAAAAAATTTAAAACAAAAAACATCGAAAACACTTTGCTAAAAAACAAAAAATGTAAAAAGTGAAAACACCAAATTAAAGCAATCTTAGAATTCAACAAAATTTTTTTTTGGGTGTTCTATATTTTTTTGCGACATTAATGACTTCTTGTTGAGTGGTGTACTTCATGTTTAACAAATTAAGTTGAAAAAGTTGTTTTTTTAACCAAAATAAAAAATGGAATTTTAGAAACAATACCACGCTGTATCATTAGCAAACATTTTGCTTCCAAAAAGTCTTTGGAATTTCTTTCCACCTATTGCAGTCGAACTTTCCCTCGGTATAAGAACCTTTCGTAATTGGAAGAAGAAAAAAAGAAGGAGAAGAAAGAAAATAAGAAAAAGACATCCACACAGAAGACGAAGAAAAAAGGGCTATTACAACAAAGAGTCATGCTGCCATTAGTTTTATAGGGCCATTGTGTGGGAGGAGGAGTGTTCTACGCCAAATAACTCGTCCTCTTCAAATGGCAATTGTTGGTGAAGAAAACGTTCTATTCGGTGGCCAATTGGTAAATTGGTCATTTGGCCGTTTTGTGTTGTCAGAAATGTCGACGTTTACCAATAGACATTCGCTACCTTTTGTTACTCATTTCTTTATATCTTGTTACGCATTTCTTTATACTTTGTTACTCATTTCTTTATACCCCCTCTCTCCAACAAGTTAAAAACATATGAAATAAATAAACGAATACGAGTAAGGCGTACAAAAAAGTCTTTTTTCCGAAACAAATGTCGTACACGTTTTGCCATCATGGTCAAGTTTTGAAATAAAAATATTCAATGTAAAATATTTTGTAAACAATTCAACGACAATGTTGACAAAACTCGTTGAAGTTCAAATTTTTAAAAATACAAAAAAAAAAAAAAATATCGTATCATCTACTCTAATAAAAGACGAACCTGCTCCTCCTCCTCACAGCTACAAGTATGTATGATAGCGCCACCGCATCATATGTGAAAATGCCGAAACTTATACTGTAATTGTAACGAAAGCAATATAAGTTAAAAGAACAAGTACCTTAATAATGCTTTTTAAGCATACTCTTTATATACTGGCATATACCGTCCGCCATATTGGTTTTTAATTGACTAGTCAATGTCACTCGATAGACTATGAGGAATCCATAGACACCTTATTCAACAAAATCCTTCGACTAGTCTTGTTATTACATGTAGAAATTCACAACTCACTCACGAGTGAAGTTACTATAAAAAGAATAAAAATAAATGGCTCTAACAAATGTTGCCAAGCAACATGAGTTAAAACGATAAATTGCACAATAAAAGCATAGAAAAAAATTTTCCGGCATTTTTGAAGGGCTATTTACTAGTCACAATATAATTTGTTGAAAATTGTCCGAATACCTAAGTAAATTACAGTGAAAAACTTGATACTGTATATGGTTCGTCATAAACCATAGGGAACTAAGTCCAATTTGAAAAAAAAAGGATGATTTTACGTATGATTTGTCCATAGGGTTGCGTATTATTTCAATTGGTTCATAGTGCCGTGTACTCTCTCTAATTGGTCCAGCGATATAATTCTTAGTCTATGCCTACAGCATGACTTAGTTGCATTATATCATGAATTAACTAAGAAATTGCAAAAAGTGAGTTAGTTCACTATGGTTTAAGACGACTTATAATATGTATAGCAACGTGTTATTAACACAAAAATTAAACTGTTTTCGTGTTCGTTGTTCATAAGTATACGTTGATAACATTTTTTTAAAATTAAGAAATGTCCAAATAGTTTGATTTTCATCGTTAATAACATATTAATGTATGAATATAAGAACTGTAATGCGGTTCTCATTATATTAAGTCTTATTTAAGAGCTTCAGTCAATCCGTAACAAATTATAGTGTGATTATGATGATGTTGTGTTAATTACTGTGTCAATAACAAAAACATCATAATTTTAATCACGTCCTCATCTAATATAACACTTATCTAGCAATATAAGTTGCATGTTTGTATGTTCATATGTCAGTCATATCAAAATAAGAAATTTTTTTTGCAGATGCTACTCAATTATTACTTTCAATATAAAACACTAAATGACGCCATGTTGCCCGGTAATATGACCTAAAATGTTTCCGTCATTGTTGACGGGCATACGCATATGGCTAGTTCAGTTAAATACTGGCAAACCTTTGCTTTGAACAGCCTACTTATTGTACGCTATTTTTGCCAGGCATGTCATAGATTCACCACGATTACACTACTAAAACTTTATTGAAAGAATTTTGAGTCATCCTATATATTTCTACAAAAACAACTATAATCCCTGTTTTCATCAACTATTTTTTACAGGAATAGAGAATATGCCTATATATTTAATATCAAGCTAACTTTCAACTTGTTCGTAGTTAAACGCGTGAGTCTACCTGTGGTCCACCCTATACAATGCATCATCAGTTATAATGAGTTTAAGAAAATCATTTGATGATTGTAATAAGAAAATAAAAACGAAAAAAAATTAAGAATGGGGAAAAGAAACTAAATTTGAAGAAAAAAAAGTTAAAGTCGACATGAGCTTTTCAGTGTCAGCTTAAGCTTATCTGGCTGGATTGTTTTTTTTTCCTCAAAAAAATGGGAGCAAAAGAAAATGCAAGATCAGTCCACAGAATGCAAATGAAAGCATTTTCACAAAAGAAAAAGTGAAGAGAAAAAAATAATATTACTTAAGAATAATATTAATGAAGTTTCGGAAGAATAATAAAAAGAAATATTCATTAGTATTAAAGTAACAAGGTTTTTTGAAGAAAGGGAATTAAGAATGTCAAGGAAATGTCGCTTCTTTTAAGCTTTTGTATAAAAGTTTTCACTTGAAACCCAAGAATTTCAAACATCTTTCCACAAAACTTTAATAGAGGGAACACCTTTCATACAACGAGTTTTCCTCCATAACGTGGATTTGCGTTTGTATCAGTTAAAAATTTGTTTTATACAATTCGACTGTTTCTATTAATTTTTTTTTAAATATTACATTAAAACAAGTTCATCAAAAATGCTTTTTAAGCAAACTGCCATACACAAAAACAGATATACTGTATGTATATTGTACATACGTAATGCAAAAAATCCATTTTTTATTTCTGCATGTTTCGATTCATGCGAATTAAAACTTATGCCACCTTTGAGTAATCCGATATTCAATTTAAGTGTGTTTTGAGTAATTTTTAATTTCTGCACGTTTTGATTTTGCGAATTTAAATTTATGCGATCGTTGAGTAATTCGATATTTGATTTATACGAGTTTTGGAGTAATTTCATTTTTAATTTCATGCAATTATCGATTTATGTATATATGCGATTTTTTTCATATTTATGCGTTTTTTGGTACATTGGACCATACAGTGTATTCTCATAAACGACTGTAGATGGCAGTATAGTTCAATTCCCAGCTCGCTCACTCACAAACTCATAATACTCACTCACAAGTGAAGCTATAATATTAAAATTACAATATTTGGTAACTTGAATTTTTTTAATAATAAAACAATTTCCGGTTTAGTGGCGAACCTTATTCAATTACGAGCGTTGTCACATTCTAATTTAGATACGAGTGCCTAGGGTTCACATTTTTTATTGCTAGCAATTTTTTCTATAATTCTATTAAACATTACTAATTATCAACCATTAATGAAACGATAAAAAAATCCAATCATTTTGACATTTCCACTATTTTTTTTATATCGATACTAGAACATGATTTCCGGTCATCAGCATCTAATTTTTTGGTCAAGTGCAAAAAAAAAATATTCTATTATACAGTAACCGAATACGTCATCAACGACATACTTTTTTTTCACTATCTGTCCAACTGCTCATGGTCATTTTGTGGTGAAGTCAAGCGTAGTTTGGAACTTGTTTGTCCGTTTCCGGTCATCGAAAAAGGATCCGGGCGAAAATTGACCACTTTTTTTTTGGGTTCCTTACAATTTCATTTTATTTTTATTTTATTTTTCCTCTTTTGTTTTTAACCCTCATCTTTTATTTTTTTTTTCATTCATTTTCACTTTGTCGCTACATCTCATCTCCGCTTTTGTCATCATGGGGGCCAAAGAGTAAATTAAGAATGATTAGATTTTTTTTTTTTAGATTCACCCCTTAACTTTTTTCTTATACTTTCTTCGATACACTTCGTTGACAACTCTCTATTTTTGTTACGACGTATTTTTCGCGTGAAAAAGAAATAAAAAAAAAAAAATAAAGGGTGTACGAAAAGGTGTTGAAAGTGACCTCAATCATGTTGGATTCACTACTGGGCAATGATGAAGCAGTTTGCAACAAATTCTGCTCGTCATGGTGTTGATTTTTCATTGTAATCCAAAATTGCCATTTGTAGGCAAACAGGTGTATGGAATATGGAAAAACACTTCTCAATAAAGTACAAGCAAGATCAAATATAAGGAAATTATAAACTACACGAAAACTGTAAAGTCATTGTTGCAAACCAAATAAAACGGTTCGAATCACGTTCAAATATGCTAATTTTAAAACTAGCACGTGTTTGCCAATTCATTACATTATAATTTTAAAGAAAATAAAATAAAAGTCGTATTGCCATTGGTGAAACAAACAAAACTCTTCATCGCTTTTGCCAAACCGTACTTTTCATCAAAACAGCACTTTTCATCAAAGTTAAATAATCGCAAAAAAATAAAAATAAATTTAAAACAATCACATTGAAAAGGCTTTTAAGGCAGGCAAAAAACTAGCATTTAATTGCTCAATATCACCTCAATTTGTTGAATGATCATACATTTTGAATGATCAAAAAGGGGCGGTCCTAAAACCAAAAATTTTGATTTTTCCTCAATATTACCTCAACTGCTGTGGGAAAGTACGTCACGTGATCACGTGCAAGGATTCTATTGGCTGTCCTGTCTGCATGTGACGTCACTTTAAGTCATTCAAAGTATATGGTCATTCAAAACGATTGAGGTATTGAATGCCAGTTTGCTGCTTGCCTTAAGCATAATAACCTTTTTATACTGTCATATACAGATATACAGTACTCTATGTACATACATAATGCAATGAATCTATTTTTTATTTCCACATTTATTCAAATTTGAATTTATGGGAATTGAAAAGCATGTAATCTTTCAGTGATTCGATATTCAATGTATGAGTGTTTTGAGTAATTCCATTTTTTATTTCTGTAAGTTTCAATTTATGTACTTATATGCGATTTTTTTTTACATTGAACTCATGTGGTTTTAGATTTATGGATTTTTGGTGCATTGGACTATGCAGTATATACTCATGAATTTCATGAGTCTTTCATGACATGAAAGACTGTAGTAGATCACAGTATACGTTCGATTTATGAGAATCAAAATATACGTAATCTTTCAGTAATTCGATATTCAATTTATGCGTATTTTGAGTTTTTTGATTTCAACAAGTTTCAATTTATTTATTTTATATCTATTTTTTTTTACATTGAACTAATGCGGATTTTTGATTTACGCGAAGAGCTTATGCGGTTCTCGTTTTATGCGTTTTTTAGTATATTGGACTATATATAGTATATTCTCATAAACAACTGTATATCACAGTAAACGTTCAATTCCCATCTCGTTCATTTACAAACTCACTCACTCACAAGTTAAGTTAATATAAAGATTTAAAAAAATAACAAAATCCACATAAACAAATCACAACCTCTCTTAACAACAACAACAACATCAACATCTCCTTTAACCATTTTTGCCACTCCCTTTTATTTAACGTGTGTCAGTGTTCACTAAATTCTAACGCATAACATGGAACTATGTATGACAACTTCATGAAAAATAAAGCAACTTTCATCAGAAGCGTTTTCCTATAACACGATCAAAACTTATCACCAAACAAAACAAAACAAAAAGGAGAAAAGTATTTTTTCCCATCACACAAATATAAAAGCAAACGCGACAGAAAATGTGAAAGATAATAACAATAATAAAAAAATAATAATAATAAAGAGAAAGAGAAAAAAAAAGTTATGATCGAATTCGCACGGTCGGCACACGTTTCAGAAATCATCATCGACAGACAGTAATGAAGAAGAAACCTAAGAGAGAGTGAAAGAAGAAAAAGGAATGAAAGAAAAGGGAGACGACGTGCTTCCCGACAACTGGGAGAGTGTCGCTTCCCTGCCGAAAAATATTGGAATGATCGATTACTGCGAAGGGGAGTCGAAGAAGATGAGGTGTTAATGGGATCTCGGGCCTTGCAGCCAAGTCTCGAAGGATTTGCCGCTTTCTTCCGCTCAAAGGAAAAGTGGGAAGTTTTCAACCGGAAGTAGGGGTCCCACCGGGCTGTGAGATTTGCTCTTGTAACACGGCCGTGCGCGTAAGGTTAAAGCTAAGAATAAAAGAGCCGAGATAGATAGGCACAAAACAACCCCCAACTTCTCTCGCGCACATACTCGTTTCTAGTGTTTGTTGTAAGTTTGTCCACTTTTCTTCACGGATTAGTAAAAGACCGAAAGTGAAAAAATTTAAAGGAAATGTTCTGGAATCTATTCTTGTAACCATGGCTAAACTTAACCGTATATGTTTACTCATAATGTAACCCATCACTTCGATGATTTGAAGTTCTGTCATCATTTACCTTAGATAATACAGGGTAGCCATGGAGTTTTTTTCTCATTTCAAAAATAAATTTTAAAAACAAACAAACAACTATTACAGTTACAACGAAATTCTTTTACAAACAAATTGTAAAAAAATTTAGGTAAACTCAAAGTTTTTTTTTTCGGTTTGTTTACGTGCAGCCGAGTTTGAATAGGAGGCGCTGTGATCTCCTGGAATGTTCTTTCAGCATCCATTCGCAAACTATCAGCTCCACATCACTTTCAAGATAGTAAGACTTCCAAGACTTACACATCTTTAGTGAATCCTACTAAAAATGTTAACTACTAAAAGTTACTAATCTTTCATTAGATGAACAATTATAGATTAAAGATTATAAACAATAACAATTTAAACAAAATTAAATTAAAATTTTTTTTTAGATTATATAAACAATTTAATTTGATTGACTGACCTTGTTTAGTTTATTTTTTTATCATTTCTTTTTCAGTTTTTTTGTAAATGTTCTGTTTTGTTGTACAGTATCTAATATTATATTTTGCTAGACTGATAGTTGTCGTTTCCGGCGAATAAATCCACGCTAAAAATCCCGTGAAAAA
>JAQIWH010003005.1:0-21765 GCA_034695005.1 Cryptops parisi | reverse complement strand
AGCTTGTACAACCGTTATGTTAGTCACAGTACCAACATAATTAGGCTATATGTCGCTCGTTCGAGTTTACCAAATTAAAAATTTATTTTAATTTTGCTTCAGTTAATTCTACATATTTGATAAAGAATTCTCTTAAATTATTAAACATTAGCAAAACATAAGAAAGCGACTTTAAAATGTTATGTTAGTCACCGTTAAATTGCACATACGCTGTATAATAAATCACAATAACCAAAATAAAATCCTACGTTTATTAACTGAAATAAAATAAAACACGAAAAAAATGAAGCTCAAAATTTAAGATGAAAAACGTGAACACCGTAGCGACCCCATGTCATCGGTTCACAAGTAAGCATACCATAAAAGTTAAAGAAAGAAATAAAAGTTAAAGGAAACCCAAACCTAGATATTCGAAAAGATAAAAAAAATGGGATGCTACAAGGAACACTATTTCAAAATCTTATTTGCTGAGCAAACAAATATCAATACCGACAACGGCCAAGTTGCCAAGAATCACGTCCAAGGGCATTGCCGTGGATAGCATCTGCAATGACGACCAAACAGATGGATATAAAAAAAGGATATGATATACAACAAAAAATGTGAAAAGAAGCATGACCAGGAGTTTCTAAAAATATTATATCGAACGCTGATAAAATCCAAACGTAAAACTGTTTTGTTTGTTTTTTTTTTTGGAAAAAATAATTCGATTGATGTCAATTTGCATCGATAGAAGCGTTACGATAATGTTTAATATCACAAAAGAGTGACATTTATGGATTGATGCATTTTGTCCGTTCATGCACATAATGGGACATTTTGAAGAAAAAACAAAAATGACTAAGTTATAAAGTAATTTGTTTCGATTTCAATTTCGGTTTATGAAACAAACAACTAACCTTTAGTGAAGTTGTTTACTGCTCTGAATGAAAAAAATCTAACCGTGCAATGAACGTTGAAAATAATCAGATTCAATGTCACAATTTGCGGCAATACTTTTTTGAATATTTAATTCAACGTATCAGAGAATTATTCTTCACAAAAAAATAAAAAAAATCAAATTACATGGAAATGATTATTAAAAAAGCGTAGTTAAAAAAACCCAGTAAAATCTAAACATTTGGAAACTAAATTATATTTTTATACTATGTTATACAGGTGTGATTCTTGGTAGAACGGAAGCAGAATTTCATAAAAGTTATGTAAAATTTTTTAGTTATGCGTGTCGGAGCCACAGTGGCGTTGCAGTCAGTCATTTTCCAAAATGGCGACTTTGAACGACCAAGCACAGGCGATAGCTTGTAAACAAGTGCATGGAAAACACGTGCTTTTTTATTTTGTTCATTTTTGTTGTAAAGTTTGAACCATGAAAACATCAGAAATATGAGACATTCTAATTCCAATTTTAAAATTTTAAAACGTATCTGACAATTTTTCATAATAGGGTGAGATGACGCACAATACATGGTGTGTAAGTTAACCTACTCCTAGCTATTCTTTGCGCAACTAGAGGTGCCCATGTAGAGGTGTACTGACGTATGTTTTATAAAACTGTAGTATATTTATTACAATTTCTATATTTAGTTATGGTTATATATGTATTTTCCTTCAAACTGTATGTGATCGAAATGTTAAGAATTATTGTATACACCCTGTATGTCGCTTTAGTTGGTTTTGAAAATGTTTAAATCTGAAATATCCGTAGTTTTTGAGAGAAAAAAACAGCTCATGAATTTTACTTTCGCTTTTAAAAATCGTGTTTGGTTTTTTGAAAAAATGAAATCGACAATTTTTCTTTCCGTTCTAAAAAATATCCGCAATTGTGACATAATTGAGTATATAAAATATGCTTATTAGTGGTATTAAACTATATTTTTAAACTAATAATTAAACAACATAGTATTTTTCTAGGTTAATAGTGGTCAATCTCTTGTTGTTACATTTTAAGTACCACCGAACTAAGCTTCTGGAATACCGTCGAATATTGGTTTTTTAAACTAAAAATAAGTTAATGGCAAATGGTATTAATCAACAGCAGCGCGTTAAGACTCAGCTAGTGATAACTAATACCCCACTTCCTTCAGTAAAGTGTTTATGCAAAAAGAATCGTGAATTTTGGATTTTGTGGTTGTTGAAGTTTATGGTGTCGTGAAACCAACCGACTGCATTCTCTAAAAGTCATACTAAAATGTATAGTATGTGGCATAGATTTCCCAGTCAAACATAAATCGGCGATATATTTCAACTTAACAAACGATAACGTTCGTCGAACAATACGGTCGTAGACCACGTTGTCAATTGTTTCGTTTAAATCTCTTTGTCAACAATGAATTACAGCTGGCGGTGGATGTTTCTAACATTTGTACCAAGTGCTGCCCCCTTTTCCCCCTCCACATAAAAATATATAATAAAAAAAACACACAAGGAAACAGTGTTACATGTTGAATTTATAGGTCAATAAAAAGAGTGTAACAGAAACCTTATCTTTGAAACCAACAGAATAAAAAGATGACAAAAAGACCCTATCGCAATGGGAAAACAGAAATAGGAAATGTTTGGTTTTAGTTTGGTTTTGTCCGATCACGCAAAGAATAAGATGAAGAAAGAAAATGATGATGATGATGAAGAAGAAAAAGCTAACTTTCGCTTTTCCTCTCTTTTCTCTTCATATTAGCTTTAGTCAAAGTCAAAGGGAAAAAAACAACTACTGACAGGCAGTTGCAGTAGAAGCAAGAAGAAAATGTTCCTAATCACAAGTCAAATAAAAGATGGGTAAAAAAAAATATAAAGATTTTTTAAAGGGGGCTGGATGAAGGGGGAACGAACCTAGGACCAAAAAGATGAAGGAGGGACCCTTATTACTACACCCCTTTACAAAAAAAAATATGGGGGTTTGGCAAGTAGAAAAGAAACATGCAGCAAAAAGCAAAAGAGACGACTTCTAATTAAACTCTCGAATCCAAGAGATTTCAATCATCCGGCTCTTCAAGTTGGTAAAAAAATTTTTTTTTTTCTATTTTTTTTTACTTCTTTTCCATTTTTATACTTACTCCATGCTATTTTTCTATTCTTTGATTTTTTTAAAAAAAAGGTTTTTTCATGCGACCCAAATTTTATTTTTATATATAACTATGCATAATAGAAAAGCGCTCAGAATTTTTAGAAGTCATTGTTTTCTTGCATGTCATCTTGATTTTTTGTTCTTTTTTTTGCATTTCCCTTTTATTTTATCTCTGTTTATCTTTGTTTATTATTATAAAACTTATCTTGTTTCACTTTAAAGTAGAAAGTGTACAGTAACGTCAAATGTTTGCATAAACTCTTATACAAATACACACTTCTTAAGAAAATCAACAGATCCTATTTTTAAAGGTTTCGTAAATTTTTGATGTGGCAATGCAGTGTTTTGTGGACAACTGTGACGTCAGCTTCTTGCCAACCAGTTTTCATCAACTTGGGAAAAAATTCGTTTATTCGAAACTTTGAAATGCGAATTGTAATATAAAAAACAAACAAAATAAAACAAAAATCTAACATCACAGTAATTCACAAATTACAGATCCACTTGCCACACCAAAAATTGCGTGTGGCTGAAGGGCTTTAATAATTACACTGTTGTAGTAATTTTCCGTTTATAATATGATTTCTCATATTATAAAAAGAAATACCTCAGAAAACAAAAACTGTATAGAACAAGAAGTCCTGGATTTAAAGAGTTCCATATATGCGATTTCGTTAATATGCGGAAAAAAAAAGAAAATCTACCCATTTGCTCGTTATAAGTGAGAAAATTTCACTATAAATTTTTAATCCCGATGCGCAAGTGACTGACCGCTCTTTTACCTTTCTTCATTTTTATGATATTTGCGATATAAGTCGTATTTGCAGAGTCAAATTTTTTTAACTATCCAAGCAATATACGTAGTGACGTAATTAAAACACATCAAATGTGTACAATGTTCCAAAATTAAACCCTATTAAAAGTTTTCAACCCTTAACAAACTGACAAAAAATCTTCAATTTATGCGAGTTTCTTTAAGACGATTTCAATAATATGAAATGATAGAAATCCTATTAATCTTATTTTATTTTCAATCTTATTTAATTTTATCTAATTTCAATTAGTTACTAGTTATAAACAAGAAAGTGTTTCTATTGTGCGATTTCAGACCGTGATACAAACATTACTTAACAAGGTTTTGATACTTCAAAAGAATTTCGATATATGTGATGTTTGGTTGTATGCGATGTTTGCGCAAAACCAAACCCTCGCATAAATCGAAGTTTTCAATTCCTAGAGTTTGGTGACTACTTAAAACTCAAATAAAAATTAATGTTCTTAGACACTTTAAACACGTCAGTAATAACTCTTCAAATAACTCTTATTGCACAGTTTCAATATTTGAAAACTCCAATACTTTAACTAAGTTTCCAATACCCAGAGCGAGTGCTGCAAAACATTACATTTTAGAAAATCCTATGCAACATTTAACCTCGTTCACTAAATGATTAGCAATTAAAGCGTTTTGGGTAGTTAATTGCAGTTGCGATTTTCAGCCCCTATTCGAAATAAAAGTGAATATTTAAAAACTGCCCAAACTTTTATCCCCCAATGTGATGCAGTGCGAAAGGTCGCTGATGAGGTGTGTGACAAGCAGTATGCATTTGCATTCGATCTTCGCTCGCATTGTGGTTAATTAAATTTAAATCTCGCCGATACTCCTAGTCGTCCATAATGCAGAGGAGGAGGTGGAGGCATGGAGGAAGCAATCGATATCGATCTCAAGCGACCTGTTACTTGCTCGACCATTTTTCAACAAGCCTAATTATTCCAAAGCCGTGTTGATAGCTTCACCTGCCTCCTATAATTCCCACTACTTACACTTTCAACATCTCTCTCCATCAACACACATACGTACACCCAAAAGATGATGTTCTTTTACCAATAATTATTCCATTCTCGAGTTCCACCTTTTAATTATAACCACCACCACAAAACCTAAATTAAATCCTTTTTTATCGTTTTTTCCTTATAAAACAAACTTCTCCGTTTTTAAAATGGGAACGAGAAAGTAATTCTGCAACTCCCCCCCCCAATACGTGTAAATTTTCAACCACGTTTAAAAAAAAATAAGAATGGTTAAATGGTTTACCTTATAATAATAATATATACGAATTTAATATGCATGTTGCGTGATTGCACGTGCTTTCATGGGGAATACAAAAATGTTGTATTTTAAAGAGAAAAATGTAAAATTTCAATTATTATAATTCTTTGCAAATTGCATGTTACGCCTATTGTATAACAGGATATACAGAAAAGCGGTATTTTAAAAAAAAATAAAATTCTATTTACTATAATAAAACCCTGTTGGACTGCCTGCATGACTGACTGATTCCTGTTCAAACCAGTTTCGTTTCTGAGTCATTGAACAATAAAAACTTTTTTGTTCATGGAAATTAACCTAATTAAATTTAACTGATTGAATCATCCCAAAATTATAAATTTTGATATCAAAATTTAGATATGAGAATTAGATATCTGATATCAAATTCTGATATCTCTTTCGGTTACTATTTGCCGGAAAAGAGTTTTTATTTGTGAAAATTTAAATTCAAATTTTAAATTTTAAAAGGGTTGCGTTTCTGAAAAACATATACACATGGTAAGTACAAAACATCAAACAAAAAGATATGTTTAAATAATTTGTTTTTAAAATGATGACAAATAGGCGTACAATGGGATGATTTGCAAGTGAAAGTCAAGGAGCGAATGTAACTGGGTAATGAATTCCAGACAGTAAACGTATTAAACGGATATCTGCTGTAAAAATAGTTATTAATATTATTGGGAGTGGTTAATTTATATTTGTTGGAAGCACGGGTGTTGAGGTTATCTGTCATAAATTGTCTAATAACATGCAGTGAATGTTGGGCATTGATGAAAGCCTTGGAAATCGAGCTATTGCTATTGTCAAATTGACCGTCCGACTAGGGACAAAGAAACACAATGACAAGATAAACATAAAAACGCACAATGAAATAAATTTAAAATATAAGATAAAACAAACGAAATTCGTTAATATCTATTTATGTTAAAGAATCTAGTCAATTTGCTAATCCAGAAAAATTGCTTAAGTATTGGCTTTACTGCAAGACTTATAACACTGTCAGAAGGTTTGGCTTTCCCTCATGTCATATAAAACTCCGCTTGAAAATGGGCTTCACTGCAATGTTCATGAAACTCTATTTGCCTATTTTTGCTATTTCGTAACATTAATTTTCAAATTATACTAAATTGTTTTCACAGAAAGCAACTTTCACATGAATCTTGAACCTCGCAAACACAAAATTAAAATATACCGTTATTAAAATTAAATTATACCGGGTGAGCCAAAAAAAAAATTGTCACCGATTTTCAAATAAAAATTTCTCATAAGACTATTTAGGCTAGATAAAATCTAAAACTATAACATGAAAGCTCAATTCAATATCTTTATAATGATAATAATTCTATGCTATAGCTTGCTTAGTTTGGTCGCAATAGCCACGTGAAAAAAAAAGTATCCTAAAAAAGTTGTAACATTAAGTGCTCGTGCTTTTATTTTATCTAAAGTGAGTTTTCACGATGCGTGAGTAGCAATAGTAAGTTTTTCCGGATTCTGTCTGTATACTTGCATCAGTAAAGCCGGATGATATCTGTATCACAAAGTTGACCCTCCCATTTTCTTTTAGCACTCATTTTTTATTTTTGCACTGAACAGTTATGCACTGAACTCCTTTTGTACTTGTGAAGTAATTTTACACCTTTTTTAAGGGTAATTTTTTTGCGCGGCCATTGCGATCAAGCCATAGCATACGAATATACATCAGTAAAAATATAGTTAATTTAGCTTACATGCAATTGATTTAGATTTAGTATAGCTTAAGCGGTTCATGAGAAATTGATCTTTGGTGACAGTTTTTCCGTCCACCCTGTTTTATATGATTTTGGACATAAAATGCGTCTGAGAAGTAGAGTGATCGACATAAAATTTCAATAATAATAATATTATTAATTATACCTAAGTAGTTATTACTAAATTTGCAAAGGGACAGCGCACATTAACATAAGAATTTTTATTAACGAACGATAAAAGAACCAAAAACTAAATTATTTTGTTTTCTTTAAAAAAACAAAACAAGGCGGAAGTGAATAAACCAAAGTAACGTTTTAACGATTCGCAAAATGCAAAATTAATTTCTTTCATCTCTACGATTATTATGTTGTTGTTCCCCATCGCTTTCACAATGAAAGTAACGAACAAAAAAACCAAACAACGACAACAGTTGCAAGCTTTCTGCTGGATTACATTTCAACTGTGCACATGACCAGAACTCGACCCAGGGTTCAAGCACTCTTCTTTTCCCAAAAAGAAAAATGGAGGTAAGAAAAAAAAAACAACAAAACAAAATCATGTGCTCTTAAAAACACGCCTGCAGCATTTTCACTCCGAAGAAAAGTCGACCGTTTTCTTTTCTCTACCGAAAATGCAAGGCAACCTTTTGACACCAACACGCATGCGCCGTATCGACTTCCCTTTCGAGAATATTAAGCTTCATTCTCCAGTTTAAAAAAAAAAATTACCACCACCAAAAAATTAAAATTATAAATCGATATTTGTTTTACAACCCTCCCCCCCCCTTCTAAAAAATACCAACAACTTCAACAGTTGCTAAGAACTTGTCACACTAATTTATACAGCATCTTTCGTATAAGAAATTATTACCACTTTTAATAATGTCCAAGTTGGTCAACTTTCTTGCAGTTAAGGATATTACTGGTTGAAGAATCTACCAGCGGAGTAACAATCACGTGACATGACGGTGATGAAATCCCAGCCGAGTCATTGATGGCACGCTTTTCGTGATGTCTCCTTCATTAAACCAGACAACTATCGACTTGCCCAGGTCTCTCTCTCCAATCGGATTAAAGCTTCTTTTCTTTGCACAAAGCGACTGCGCGTGCAGATAATTGGAAATTTATTACTCGAGCGTTTATGTTAAACATTGCCCCATGTCTTGACGAATTAGGAACAGCACACAACCCCCCCCTCTCCACCTCCCAAAAGTTTGCTATCTAGCGTTTCTAAGCTCAACTTCCTTGCACTAACGACAAAACCAAATATAACGTTTAGCCCACGTTTTACTTTAATATCGTGTTTTGTTTTTCCGAACATTCATGTTATGTTTCCTAAAAAAAAGTTTCGATTTACGAAAATCGACGATTCGACTCACGAGCATCCACGTTTTATTTCAAAACATTTAAGTTTTAATTCACGAACATTCACGTTTAAATTCACAAATACGTATTCATATCAAGGTTACATAAAGTTGTTTCGATTCACGAATATTCACGTTTCGATTCACGAACATTAATGTTTCGATTCACGAACAACAACATTTCGACTCACAAGCAGTCATGTTGAATTTCAAAACAGTCACGTTTAAATTCACGAACATTCACGTTTAAATTCACAAATGTTATGCTTCACAAACATTCGTTTCGATTCACGAACATTTATATTTTGATTTACGTTCTGTTCACGAAAATTGACGTTTCGACTCAGACACATCCAAGTTTGATTTGAGAACAATCATGTTTATAATTCACAAATTTTCTGGCAAGTTTCACAAAAAATTTATATCCATTTGACGAAATTTTGTGTTCCGTTTTACAAAGATTTGTGTCTGCGAACAACGGTGGTTAGTTTTACGAACATCCTAAATTCGGTTTGCGAAAATTAATGTTTTCATTTATTAATATTCAAAATTCGTTTTTTTATTACAAGAATTCTTGTTTGTTTTTTCGAAATTTTAGATTCATTTCACGAAAACCAAATCAACATAATGATCATAATTTAATATTTATTGTTCTAACAATAACCACCACCACAACATTAAATTTACTTAAACATTTCATAATATATAAAAATAATTCACGTTATTCGTAACTATCACTTAGTTTCATTGAAGTTTTTCTATGGTATTCTTTCACATAATATTCTATGGTATTCTGCGAGAATTATCCAAACTGAAACGCATCAATGGAAATAAAAATAACAGAAAACATATTTTGGAACGTATGCTGCATTTCTCATAGTTGAATAAATGGAACACGCTTTTTCGATTTACTTGTTCACGCTTAACAAAACTACGCATCGCTTTCGTATATCGAGAAATACATGAACCACCGAGTGCACTTGCGCAATAACGTTACGTTTACACAAGGTTGGAGTGCCCTACGATTGAATTGGACAGTAGGTAATCAATAATGTAAATTTCATCTATTGAAAATCTATAACAATTATTATTGGAAAAAATACACAATCTTTTCAAATTTGTTTCAAAATGACCATAAGAAATGTTCGCATCCAACATTCGTTACAAAAGTTTTTTTAAGAAAAATGACTTCGCTGAAGATGTGAAATGAAAAATTTATGGAGTGACAAAAAAAAAAGAAGGGCAAACAAGAAAAAATTCGACGAAGATGGTTTCATTTCCATAATAACGTTTACACTGCAATTGAACTTTGTTTTTGCAAGTTTAAACATCCGGAAAAAAAAAAGTTCGTCGAAAACATTCTGATAAGAAAAGGAAGAAAAAATTCAACTCGAAGACGAGACGTATCGAGTGTTTATCTAAGTTCCAACTTTCCATCGAGTTTTCTTGTCAGTTTTCTGCCAATATCGACTTTGATCATCATCGAAAATTTTTTTATTCACCTTACAAAGTTCAAAAATATTTGCAAAACAGAATTCTTGTCGCACTAAATAAGGAAAGCTTTTCTGGATTAAAAAGTCTACACCAACGTTTCAATATCTACAACGACTTATGTATTTTTAGTTTTAAAATAAAAATAACATACAAAGTTGAAAATTATTGTGATGAACATGGTGAAAATCAATTCTAGCTTACAAAATGGGGGGTGGGGTGGGGAGGAGATAAATTAGTGGTGACTAGAAAGGCCAATTGATTGTCGGCTATCTTCAATTAAAAGTGCCCCGTGGTATGTGCAACGTCGGCATGTTCTCTATCATGTTCCACTACTAACCCAATTTCAGCAATTTGGCGCATTTGCCAAAAGCGTATATAGCAAAAACAAAGAGCCAACAATAACCGATACAGTCACATACTTTCATCGCACAACTCTTTCTTGACAAACCATGACCTCTGAAATTTTGGAATTTTTTTTTAAATCAATATTTTTCGTAATACAGTAGAGTCTCATTAGTCCGCAAAAACAAAATTGCCAAATTTCGTGTGCAATGCAATGATATTGAAGATGGACTTAATAGCTGACTGTTGTACATATAATGTTTTTCTTGTTTTGGTACTTTGTACAAGTACCTTGTATTGTGTGGTTAGTTTTGCTAAGTTGGTGTATTAATAAACAGAGTGATTTGTTCCCAAAATCCGACAAATTGCAGTAATCCGACATCCGCTGGTCCGATATACGTTGGATTAGAAAGACTCTACTGCATGTTAAGTACAACACTACAGTGAACGTGATCTTTGGATGTGTATTGAGGTAAAATATCTGCTTATTCTATCAAAATTTTAAAAATCCGGAAGCTGTCTTACTGTTTAGTATATATCAAATGTTCAAATTTCCCGCGAAATAAAAATTGCTTCCGCAGCTCGTGATCAATGACGTTAAATTGCGTTTTGGCAAAAAATTTAAACTCGTGTTTGAATATACTGTAGGTTATGTAGGCAAATAATAAAGTTATGTAAACTGTACTAGAACCTGGTTATTATAATCCCGGATAATGTTATCAATCGGTTATTGTGATGATTATCAGTCGGTCCGAAGACATTGCTTTTTATTTCCATTGGTTAATGTTATCAGCCGGTTATCGTAATCAAAAAGCATTTGTTCCAAAGTGATTATAATAATCGAATTCCACTGTATATATTATCTGCAATGTATAGAATTTACGCATTGTATACAATGCCTAGCCTCTTTATGAAATTAGCATTGGAATAGTTACGTTGTGGAAGAGTTTGGTATTGATCAAGTTTAAATTCAGATCAAAATTTAGGCCTACATTTTTATGGAGAAAATGTGAAATAATATAAACTAGTCTTGACTAACCTGAATAGTTCTATACAGTACAAGATGTTATTTCATACTTTGCCTAAAAAACAGTATAATTTATATTGAACATTATTTGGATTTTCACAAGATACATCTATAACTAATGAATAACTTTTTAACTAAACTTTTTTGAAACTATCAACGAATAACTATCATCATTAACTAGCTGTTGTCACCATTTAATGGTAGAGCATAATGATCAAAGCTTAATGACCATAATATCTGAAAGATGATGAATAATAATCAATCTTCAAAATTCACAAAACCTATCATTTCGAGTTTATTTTTTTAAAACAAAATACGTTTTAACCATTAATAATAATAATTTTTCTTTAATTTTTCTTCAACCCCCCCACATAACTTGTAGATTTTTCACAAAAAATTAAAAATCCAATAAAAAAAAAGTTTCACATGAAACAAAGTAACTCGTTTGCATCAACTTAATATTAATTTACAATCAATTTTTTTTTAAAAATATATTCTTAAAATTCTGAACTAAAAAAATAAATCAATAAAAAAATTTATGAAAAATTATGGCCAAAAAAAAAAAAAAACGAAAAATAAAATAGTTCACAAGTATATACAAAATGGAATTGCTGTTGGCAGTTTCTTCGTGATCGTTAAAGCTACCGATTCGAACTTCAATTACCGCGCTCGTAATCGTAATTATCTCGCGAGTCTCTTTGGAGACATTAATGAACAGGTACCAAGTCTTAGTTGAAATCTTGAAAAAAAAAATGGCACCTTATGAATTTCACGTCATTCCCCGCTGACATTTCGAATAAAAGGAGTCTTACCCCCCTTCCCCCTTCTTTTCTTTCATTGCCATTGGCAAAGGGTTCATTTTGGTGAAGAAAAAAAGCCAACTAGCACGTCATCACTCTTATTTTATATATTTTTTTTAATAAGAAAAAATGTAAAAAAAAAAATCCTATCCCTCATTATACAGGGTGTCCAGAATGACCTTTTTATAATAAAAAAATAATCACTTAGTATGACTAATCGGATAACGCAAAGAAAATTTTAACGACTTGGTGGTGAGGCAAGTCACTTTGTGAAAAAAAAAAAAATGATAATCGTCTCACCGTAGTGCTCGAATTTCACTCGACACTCAATTTAACTACGTCGTCAGTTTATTATTCGCTAAACGAGTGGTTATAACTTAGGCCAGACACGTTGGGCGTCTAGCACGTGATATATGACAACAGCTTAAGAAGACAGAAAGATCACCAAGAAAATGGGCCAAGGCGACAAAGGCGCATGCGCTGACCGTAGTCGCCATCGATTCTTGGCTAATTGGAACAATGAAAAATGACCTTGTGCTTAAGTAATAGAAGGAGAACCAAAATGTCGCCACCACCACACACAGACCACCACTCGCTTATTTTCTTTTTCAACAAAGAACGCATTGTGTGTGGTATGAAAAATATTATGAGGTGCGAATGAATAAGAAAACTGACAATCAAATTTAAGAAAACAAAACGTCTTAGTTAGTTGACCATCATAATGATGATGGTGGAGGCATTTTTTGCGAAATGGGAAATTTTGTGGTTTTTGAAGTTAATTAAATCGTCATTGTCCAAAAATTTGTTTCGTTTTTTGTCATTTCCATCAAACACACAGTTTATGAGACCACGTTTTCGAATATGTAGAGTATTTACTGTTCGTTGAAAATTAATTAAATTTAAATATAACCTTAATTAAAATTTTTCTTCAGTATGGGAGGTCTCGATTTTTTTATGTGGATTGTTGTGTTCTGAGAAAATTTGGTTTAAATCGTAATTCGCATACATGATTCCTATATAAAAATTGCAAATTCTTTTAAAAGATTTTTTAGAAATGCCAAAATGTCACCGTTATGCATGATTGTACCAAATATAAATGAATACACTAAATATAAATTTTCTGGGAAAATGTTTTTTCTTGTGTGTATAAAACAAGAAACACGTTCAGTTTATAAGCACACCATATTAAAATGTCTATTACTATTAGTTATTTCGATTTAAAGTTGAAAATAAGTACAAGTTATCGGGTTTAATTTTTCCATAATTATAATAAGTCGTATATATTTCAGTTTTTCTTATTTCGAATAAGAAAAATTTTTCCTTAATTTTTATAAACTAGATGGGTTGCCTGTGCAAAAGCACGGAACGTCAAACAATAAGCTTTGACGCTCTTCATTTTGAGTCGCAGTCCATCGGAAAAGTTGAGTTACTCCAGATCGACTACTAACGCCTAGCTTTTTATTTCTCCAGCAATGCAATGCGCGACCGTCGGGAGGTGCATGCACAGTGCAAATGCACCTCAAGCTCATGCAACGCTAACTGGGGCGTCGCAAAGCTTTCTGGGAGCGTTACAGAAAGTGTGTTTTATATAAAGAGATCGTATATACAACATTCCAGTTTTCTTATTTCTATAAGGTAAACAACTCTCAAATATGTTTTTAAAAAGAGGGTTTTCAAAAAATGATTTTAAAACGAAAAAAAAAACAACTTTCCGGTAATTTTAAGCTGAAGGTGATGAAAAACAAATAAACAAACAAACCCAACCATAAAAAAAAAAAAAATATTACTTACATATAATGTCTTTCTCGTACGGGCCACGAAACGTTAAAAATCTGAAAATGAAATAAAAAGTAATCGTTAATAAACACTTACAATTATGTACTCATTCTTTTTCAATACACATCAAAACACTGTCATGTTATTTACCATAATATACTGTACGATTATTTATAGTAAATACTATACAACGTGAGTTTTATGACTTGGTTCTTTGGGAATGCTCGAAAGGCTATTATAATGAAAATGATGAGTTCTGAATATAACAGCACCTTTATGGGGCATTTTACAATGGTGGTATTTGAATTGACACTAAAACATCTAAAAACAAAAATAGAATTGTTACATTAAAAACTATAAATCTAAAGTACCAAATTAAAAAGTTGTAGGCAGTGTTCCATTGAGTCCTAATCCACTGTCATTCTTTTATTTGCAACAATCCAATTGAAATAAAAAGTGATTTAACAATCGTGATTAAAATTCAGGATGCTGCCACAACAGCTTCTCTGCAAGTCACTGACACTATGCAGTTGTGTCATTTTAGTCTCTAGTTGTTTGCGAGGATAAATGAATTTAAAAATGCATAAGAACAAAAATAACTTGACAACATTGTATAAGTGACATGCAGCGAAGCTGTCGTTGCGACATCACGCCTTTTAATCACTGTTGTTGATTAGATCAATTTTTATTTCAGTTGGATTGTTGCAAATAATTAAACTGACAGTATATTCTGACTAAATAGACCATTGCCTACAATTTTCTAAATATGATTCTGTAGCTACGACTCATAATTTAAAATGTAACAATGTCATTTCCTATAATAGAAGTTTCATTTCAAAGTTTTGAAATAGCAAATACCACCGTTGTAAAGACCTGTATGTGAAAGTGATATTATTTATCCCAAACTCAAAATTTTCATTATTCATTAATAGCATTTCTAGTATTGTCATAGAACCATACTTTACACTCAGCTCGTATAAATGAACTTGAAGTATAATAAATATTTTTGAGATATTCAAAGAATAAGTTCAGCGCAAACTCTCAAAAATGAAAAATCGCATATAACAAAATTTCCACCAATTGACAAAAAATCCCAGCATAAAGGCCATAATTTGCTCTACACACATTGTGCGCACCAAATATGGACAAATGCGGAAACATTGCCACTTGTATATAATACAAAATCACATTATAACAATATTTTCTCGCCAATAACGCAAATCTGACAAAACATTCTCACGTCTTAGAATAGCGTAATCGCATACAAGGAACTCGAATCAATAATTTTTTGTATAATAAGTATATATATGTAGTCAATAACAATCGTTTTAATTATCATACTAAAAAAAACCCATAAATTTATTAAAAAGAAATATTAAAAATGTATGTTTAATAACTATGTTTCCAATCACGTGATATACGTAGTTTACATCATAAACTACATTATAATTTCATTATTCCATGCATTTCAATCACTTTACTGTCACAAATGTTAATCGAGAAAACAACCCCGCAATCCTTTTTGTCGAAATTGGTAATTTGCTTTACCTTTTTTTTCTTCTACTTTTCATGCTCTTTTATTCAATGAAAATGTCACTACTACTATATCGATTTTCGCTGTCGTGGATTTTGCTTTTGGGATTTTCTTATTATCGGTTCCCTCGCTAATTTGAACATAAGCACACAGCAACAAAAAAAAACATAAATAAATAAATAAAATTTAAAAAAAAATAATACGCGAATGCAAATCATTATCGCATTATTTTATTGATGTTTACGAAGTTGGGGTTTCTTAAGAGACATAAGCAAACTGAATTGCAACACAGCAAGTCATTATGAGTAAAAATATTGTGGCTTTGACATAATCGATTAATAGGAAAAAATTTAGAGAACAAAAGCAATTTTTCACAATTTAGTTCCAAACAACAACGATGACAAAATAAAAAATTAAATGAAAGAACAAAAAAATTTCAAGTGCGAATAAATTTGAACAGCTGCAATTGAAAAAGACCATAAAACTGATCAAGTTGCTACAATTCAATTACTCTTGTGTAATCTTATTATTATTGCAGCGTGTGTGTATGTGTGTGTGTGTGTGTGTGTGTGTGTGTGTGTGTGTGTGTGTGTAAAACACTTTATTATAAAACTTTGAGCAAAAAATATAAGGTTTATATGAAAGAAAATACTGTATAGTATTCAAAATTCGCTATTTTTACATGGTTTATAATAGCTTCATTTGTGAGTTTGTGATTGAGCTTGGGATTGAACGTATACTGCCATCTACAGTTGTTTGTGATAATAATAATACTTTAATAATATACTGCATAGTTCAATGTATCAAAAATTAAAGCGAGAACCGCATAAATCGAAAACCGCACAAGTTCAATAAAACAAACATCTCAGAAATCAAATCGAAAATGGAATTTTTTCAAAAGTCGCATACATCGAATATCAGGTTACTCTAAAGATCACGTTAATATGAAAATTCGCATAAATAGAATCTTGCAGAACTCAAAAATGAAATTTTTAAAAACTCGCATAAAATCGAATTATCACATTAATCAAAAATCGCATCAATCTAAATTCGCATAAATAAAAACTTCCAGAACTCTAAAATGGAATTTCTCAAAATTCGCATGAATCGAATATCACAATACTCAAAGATCACATTAATTTAAATTCGCATGAATCGAAACAGGCAGAAATAGAAAATAAAATTACTCAAAATTCCCAAAAATCAAATATCGAATATAACTCATAAGATTGGACAATTCTAAATTCGCATAAAGCAAAACTATATATATATAAAGCTCATTGTTAAAAAGCATTTTAATGTAGGCCTACTTATTATGATAGACAACACGAAAAATGTGAAAATAGATGGAAAAAAATGTACACACATAATAAAGATGGAGATTCTCACATTTTACATTATAGCCCTTGTAAATTTTTCCTGTGATCAAGCCTCTAGTTACAAAGGAGGTGAAACGTTAACATTTTTTGTCAGCTTGGTCAATCAAAGTTAAGCGTGCATTTTTTCCATACTTTGGGTTCACGTGTTTGCTTACTTGGTTTTTCGTTTAATAAAACGACAAATAGGAAAATATTTTTTATAATATAAACTAGCTGTATACCCGTCAACAATGACGGCACACCACAACAACGTGAATTTAAACAAAAATGAGTATGAAATAAGATCCCAATTTCTCTTTGTTTAAACTCACGCTGCCATGGTGAAATTTTTCCTTTAAATGTATATCTCACTTATACAACACGTACCGTGGGTAATGTAGAACTATACTTACTTCTTGTGTATTTATTTAAGTTTGTTTACAACTATAAAGAGCAACTAAACGATGTTGAAAAATGACATTCGACCAAGATAAATCCTTTAACTTATTAAATGTTAATATCAAAAGTGAGCTAATGGATTTTCAATCCATTTTCTAATGTAAATAAAATAAAATAACAAACTTGCAAACCTATAGAACAAAAATTGGTGCAATGTAGGTCTCTTTAAATTTAACTTTTATAAAAGCAATAACATAGTCTGAACAAAAAACTAAAAGTATTTTCAAACATGTCTATAGCCTAAAGATCATATTACTTCCATTTCAATAAAATATGAATTTCATGCTACACAATCACTGTATCCTATAATAAATTGAACGTATGAGTAAAAACAAAAAAAGGCACTAAATCGACAAAACTACAACAGTATGAACTTTGCGAGTTCCATTTTCCTATTCCGGTATACATATGCAATGACCCCCAACTCACGGTATACGTGTCGTGTAAAATAAATGAGATGACAAGAGTGGCCGGCTCTCACGCCTTTCACTCACTCTGACGTCATCACGTGATAAATGAAACAAAACCAGGGAACTTCCAAAGCTGGGGGTTGGCGTTGTGTGTGAGGCACTAAT
Organism: Cryptops parisi; assembly: GCA_034695005.1. Taxonomy (NCBI): domain Eukaryota; kingdom Metazoa; phylum Arthropoda; class Chilopoda; order Scolopendromorpha; family Cryptopidae; genus Cryptops; species Cryptops parisi. Next base: position 4,138 of record JAQIWH010003005.1, on the reverse strand, counting down.
TACGTATTTACCAGGGCAACATTATCGGTTGGCGTCACTCTTCCGCCATCTTTAGAAATTTGTGGTGCGGGCAAAAGATTGGGTGGAGTGCGATAAGAAGATCACGCTGACGGATGAAGGGGGTAAAAGAAAGAGTTGGTGGTGGTGGTAATGTCACTCCCACGTCACGTGATTCAAGTTGGTGAATAAATGAAAGCGTGAGGCAACAAAACAAGCGCTCGTCACCCTAAACTTCTTCAGGATAGTGTATAAAAAAAAAACTTTCAAAAATTGTAGTACATATCAAAATAGAAAATGACAACATATCGAACCTACCAAACAATAACGCAAACTGTCTTCTAGTGACAACAAATACTACGAAATCTGTAAAAAAAAAATCATGTACGTCATGAATTACCAATGTTTTAAACCATGTTCCATTATATGTGTATTAGCTAAAACCCGTCATCAATGAATTGGTTTATTGGTAACTTTTAAATTTCGCGCGGTTGAATGCCATTGGATGGTGATAAGCCAACGAGCTATAGGTGGACAAACTTACATTAGCGAATTATTATAGTAGATGTACGTGTATGGACGTTTATTCAAATATATGTATATTTTAAATTGTATGTACAGTAGCCTACTGTACATGTATATTAGGTAAATATCTGGAATTTAAAAAGGGAAGCGACTGATCAGGCTTCATTTCAGAAAATACTGGAATGATGGTGAGCTGAGAAAGACGAAGATAAAATAAAATTTTATAATGCTGGGAGAACCTCGAAAAACCCTGCCCCCTTGTTGTCATACCACAAACTGAAACCACATGATACGAGCAGATATTTACAGTATATCTAAGCCTAATATAAATTACGTACTATAAACTATGTATTATATGGTATGCATATGTATACAAGTACATTGTACATATAGTACTAGGGTATTCCATATTTTTAAGTTTTGGAAAAATGAGCGAAGTGCATTCTGTATTTGTTTCATTATGATAAAAAATTAAATTTGGTGAAATCCTTTTAGTTTTGAACAATGTTTAGGGGTCGCTACCAAAATCTGAAAAATCGCGTATTACTGCTACCTATGTTTCAAATCAATCTTTAAAGCTGTGGTTATACCTCTAAATTTCGCCTAAAATAGACCAAAGTTAGGGAATGTTACTTTTTTAAATATTAAAACAAGATAAGCTAGTGCTCCTATCCAAAATAAAACTTTTGCGTCAAACTCTGCTAACAACCTTTAAATTTCATCTCAAATTGACCAAATTTTAGGTACAATACTTTTCAGTATTGAAACAAGATTGGCTAGTGCCCCGATGAAAAAATAAAATTTTTGTTGTATTTTCCCACTATAAAAACCATCCTAATGTAATATTTATAAGACATATAATGTAATATTTTTCACTTAAATATACTGTATTATACAGCATATATACATTATACGACGCACACAGAGTGAAAAGAAAATTTGTCGTTTATCTAATTTTTTAGGCTACTTATATATACCTTGAAGTGCTTCGGTAAAAACCTTAAAAAAATTTCTGCGTACTTCATCAATTCCATTGACAAACCTCCCCACTTTTGATTGTTCAAAACTGCTATGATTTTAACCAAACATCGGTTTTCAATTATGGGTGAGAAAAAGGAGCTTACGAAACATCTGTTAATTCAAAACGCAGATTTGTTATGCTCGACTCATCGACATAGAAATTACTCGCTTTCCAACATCACGATCCAACGAGCGCAAAGTGGGAGAAATGAGAACAAAACAAAAAAGCATCAAAATCAATTTCCAAATTTTTTTTTTCCATATATATAATAAGAAAAGAAAATACTGTAAAGTTTTATCGTATAATTTGAAATTAAGGTCTCAGCATTTCTGTTTTTCTTCAATACTTGAAATTTTTTTGGTCACCAATTTTTTTGAAAACGATGTATTCACATCAAAATAGCTATACAATTAAATTCGTTCGTACAAATACTATTCAAAATAATTAACCCAATAATACGGTTCATTAAATTGATAATGAACTTGCTGAAGTGTAAACAAACTGGAAATTTCGTAAAATACTGTACCTACTTTAGACGTAAAATCAGTAAATATTTCAATCATATTTTTTGATGTACTACTAATTTAAGTAACTAGATAGACATCTATTTGTATGAATTATTGGCAACGTGTAAAAATCCAGACATTCTATGGAATTCTTAGGACAAACATTTTATGGAATGCCAAACCTAGTTTAATGCAAATCTAATTTCATTCGTTTAAGCAATGCATGAAATTAACAACGATATACTTACGTTAAGCAAGAATTTAGGTTAAGTTTAAATCCAGGCTTAAAGTTGAACTTGGGATTTTAGTTCTACAGTAGGCAACTTTAAATTCGTATTTAAATTAACCACGCAAACAACCAATATCACTTTACTGGGTAGTATCAGTGATCTGCAGCGAAGTTCTTTTAGCATCATCCTGCCTTATAATCGCTATTGTTTGTTCAAATTTTGTTTCAGTTGGATTGTTGTAAATAAATGAAACGACATTGGATTCTGACCAAGGTGACCATTGACTATAACTCTCTAAATTTATGACTTGGTAGCTACCGACTCATACAATTTCCTTGAAAATTATTAATTCAACCTTAATAAAACTTGCACCATTGGAAATGCCCCTCGTACGCAAACAATATTTGTCTGACACATTTGTTCTCACATTTTTTATTTTCATGGTATTTGTGTGTGTGTGTGTGTGTGTGTGTGTGTGTGTGTGTGTGTGTGTGTGTTTGTCACGATGACTGAACCACTCTGTATATACACATTTAAAATCACTCAAATTTCAATGTTGAATGGGAAAGGTGAAATCCTACGATTTGGAGGGGGAATATCGAACTTAAGACTCGACGTCGAACTCATTCGCCAACATCCAAGAAACGAAAATTTAATCTTGGCTTCGTCTCCCCAAAAAATTCACTTTGATCCGCGCTGGATTTACTCCGGGTCTTTCTGCATGACCAGAAAACGAAATAGGACACGGATACAAAAGCAGAAAAAAAAACTATCAAAAACGACGAGGGAAAAAAAAAACAAACTGAAAGAGAGAGAGAGAGAATCATTGCGTAAACATTGCATCTGGTTTTCGTAAATGTTGGTAATCTCCCAGGCATTTGTACAAGAGGTTTGTTCGTTAGTTTTCCTCTTCCTACAAAAAATGAGACACTGTTTTTTTAAAGATGGGTTTGTTTTTCAACAAATCTAAAAATAAAAAAATTCACACGCATTTTCAACAAATGTTGTTTGTTTGTTTTCGAAGATTCAACAAGTCGTAAACATTGACTGTCGTCAAAGTAAATATTACAATATTTTGTTTTCCGAACTCATTTTACCTAGGTTAAAAAAATACATGGATTCCCAACAAAATGTCACCAAGATACTGTATTAATATATACAGTATATATATTAATATATATACTGTATATATATTAATATATACAGGTGCATCTTTTCAAGTGTCTCAGGTTAAGCTCTTGCTTAGTATTGCAGATACCGTACATCGATTATAATCATATGAAATATGATCACAACATCCGGGGCAATACAATAGGGATAGTCTCGTTGACTTCGAAACTAGTTTTACGGAAATAGCTTTGTTACATTGAAAACTATGAGTCGTAGCTACCAAGTCATATTTAAAAAGTTGTAGGCACGAGTCCATTTAATCAGAATCCACTTTTATTTTATTTATTACCAACAATCCAACCGAAAAAAAATATTATGCAACAATAGACAAAAAAAGATTGCTTCCCCAACAACAGCAAGTCACACATACTATTCAGTGGAATATTTCAGTTGTTGCATGATTCATTTAAATACGAATTTAAAGATGCATAACAACAGTTGTCATCTTCCCTAATTTAATTAACCATGCAACAACTGAATAACTCCACTGAATAACATGGATGACTTGCAGAGAAGCTGTTGTAGGGCAGGGTGCCTTTCACTGTCAATTGTTTCATCAATTGTTGCTTTAGTTGAGAATCAATTTTTTTCCGGTTAGAAAACAAATGTGCCAGGCAAATATTGTTTATGCACGAGGGCCCTTTCCAATGGTGCGATTTTCATTGATCTTGAAAATTTCACGAAATATA
>JAQIWH010003004.1:0-21768 GCA_034695005.1 Cryptops parisi | reverse complement strand
CCTTTTCTCGGGCGAAAGCCTTGCCACATGTTGGTTTTTAGGATAATAATAATCTACTATATAATAATAGCCATGAGTTGATTTGGTTTGTTCAAGTTTACGGGAAAATTTTTAGGCGTACGAATCTGAAACTTGGTGTGATGGTAGGTTATATCCAGTAGGTCCCGAAGAGATAGTTGACGACCCGACAATGTCATCAGGGAGAAAATGGGGGGCAGTATACATTTAAGTCAAAACCTGAAACCGAAACTTGCTTCAAGCGATTGGTTTCCAAACCTTTATTTCTTCCCTCTGTTGTTGTTTTTAAAAAAATTGAATCGAATCAAAAATGAAATTTTCCAAAACAACAACAACTGTATTATTTTTTACAATCAACACAAAAAATGTGCAGCCACTGTATTGTTGTGTCAGGTAGTGTATATTTAATTTTTAAACAATTCATGATGTTTTTAAATTTAAAATGCAACAACAATCCCATGCTGTTAAACAATGCTAAACCCAGAGTTAACATGTCACCGTTGATTTTTCAACGGGTGTAACCTAGTAATAATAATAATACTTCTTCTCATGGTCAGCTGGCTCCAGTTACTTTGGTCCCCTGGATCCGGGCTGGAAGCGGGTATAAGCCTAGCCACGAGTTGCTTAAACGATAATAATATTAAACTTAGTTTTAAAGAACCTTAAATCAAGGTGATATGTTACGTTATAACTCCAATTATGGAAGTTAAACATATGAACGTTAACACATGAACGTACTTACAGCGCTAATTTAAAATTTGCAACAAACAATTAACATTCTTTGTAAGTTATATGCTACTAAAAACTTATTTTGAAAATAAAAAACAAACTCAATTGCAAAAAAATCCCTCTTGACAGCTGTAATCGACAAAATATTTTTCAGTCACCCTGTAGAATGAGACTAAATTTTACGCCACGTTAAAACGTAAATATCAACCTTATCTACTTGTATAATATTCGAGAGAAAAATTCATGAAATTTATTAATATTCCGAATAACCCGAATAAAGACCCAATTGACTTTGTTGCCATCGTCAACACCAATTTAAATCTCACTATGCAATAATAAAAAAAAATTATGGTCCATTCCGAGAAATCGTTCTTCTACCTTCATTTTATTCACGGCACATTTTTAGTACAGTTTTTTTTTACTAAGAAAAACGTACTATACGTACGAAATAACAACACGACTGACTATAAAAAAGAAAGTTCCTTTCTCAACGCAGACTCGTTTAGTAGTTCTTTCCTCTCGTTTCGCTTTCTTTCTACTTCTCTATTACCACCCCCGTAGCATAACAAGCAAATATTAAACATTAATTTAAACACAGGGGCATCTAAAACGGCTCCATTTCAGCCGAGTGAGAGTTGTTTTTTTTACTACTTCTACTTTCTGATTCTTTCAACCTCAGCGTAGCGTTTTGCAATTTCGAGGTGTGAAGTCTTTACTCAAATATTACGGCATAGTTGGAGAAGAAAATTTAAACTATTTCTTCATAATTTCCTTCATAAATTGAAGGGAATGACGAGAGAAATCGTCCGCACCTCATTTCCTACTTATAAGCCCTGGTGCTGTCCAATAAAAAAAGAGGATGAAAAAATAAAGAAAAATAAAACTCAAATACAGAGAATTTTATGGCACCTCGCGCTCAAAATAAAAAAAAAAATAAATATAAAAAAGTGAAATAAAAAAAAATGAGAAGTAGTAGCAAAACTAGTGGAGATGTGAGGTACGAAGAGAAATTGCTTCTCGGATAGACAATGGCAAGCAATTTCAGAAGCGCTTTAAAATGATTTACACGGTCAATATACCTTCAACAACGACGAGAGCAAAAAGTTCCGTAGGAACCATTTATTTTTTTCCAAAAGGTAGAACATAAGTAAAATAAAATTTTAGCTATAAAAAAATCATATGAATAAAAAAACTACAAGAAAATATACCGAAACTACCCGAAAAGTTCGGTCATAAAAGAATTGCATTTAGAAGTTCCCAATAACAAAACGTAATCGTGACTTGACTACATACAACAAAACTGTGTATCAATCTAGTATCAAAGTATATTTATAAAATCATCGAGTAACATGACAAAAGAATGGAAAACAAGTACAGTACTTTAAAAATGCTTTAAACAGGCGCTTTATAGATTTGCAGTGCTATTATTTATAAAAAAATAGATTTTTATAAATTTGACATTTTTAAATTACTACGTGGAAACGTGTACAGTATTTTGTTAGTAGTATAGTATTGCACTAAGCCACTAATTCTGGGGAAAGGTCATAGTGCCTCCGTCGAGTTCTCTGGGATCATGAATGATTAGACAGTTTTGTAAAAGTGAATCATAGAATTAAAACTTGACAAAATTCTTTCTTTTGGCGGTTTTGATTTCTTGATGCATTCGCAATTTTACAACTAAACTCACGTCTTCGTACCTTACTCACTCTACATCACAAGTGAAGCTAATATAAAGCGTATAACAGGATACAATATTTTAAAAGACCTGTTTTTGAACCCACAATGAATGATACGCATGTAGTGCATTGTTGCGTTTACTTTTGTTGAAATCCAAAACAGCTTCACAGATGTTTTTTTCTTTCTTACTAACTAACTACCCCCTAACTAACTAACTACCTACCATACAACCACTTGTCACGTTGTACACTCAAAAGTAAAGTTAAAGAAAACGTGGGTAAAAAACACGCGTCTAGGTAGAGGCGAAGATGCATACGGATTTCCACATACGGATGCGCCGTGAAAATGCGCAATAACACATACGGAAGTGAAAACTACTTTCAGTACAGTATGTCCTCGAATTTCCAAACAGTTTGCTTGTATACTTGGTTATGGGTTTATTTTGCAGATTCGGTTAGGGGAAAAAAACTTCTTAATACAGCAAGTTTTTTGTTTTTTTCCCTAACCTAACCTGCAAAATAAACTAATACCACAACCAAGTAAAAGCAAACTGTTTGAAAAATCCCGAATATATGCGCGATATGTGTAATTGCACAATACGTGTTATTTTCATTTTCACGGCGCATCCTTGTGTGGAGCTTTGTCTCTACCTAGACGCTTGTGGTAAAAATGCCTGATTCAAATTTTGGTTGAATAAAGCACAATCCCGTTACATAAAAAATGATTATGACAAATCCCTTTATCCATATACCGTACATACAGTACTATCATAAAAAAAGATAGAATACACTTTGTAATCGAAGAGAATCTCACAACCGCCTCATAAACAGAATCCGAAAAAAAATAAACCGTTTTCATCGGAAGAACGAACACAAACCTTTCAAAATTTAACAAAAAAATTGAGAACACTAACAACTGGAAAAAAAATGGATTGAGAAAAGCCGAGTCGAGTGAGTTATGTGACCGTCAACGAGGAGGCAAAGTTAGAAAATTCTTCTTTTTTTTTTTGTCTCCCCTTCGGAAAGATCTCGATGGGTCGTTTGAGAAAGCCAATTTTCATCAGAAATCGACGCACGTGCTCGACATTCCGATGGCGACCATCTTTCTCCGACTTCCAACTACGGTGTATATACGTCTGGAAAGGAGGCGATTGAGGGGCGAGAAATCGGCGGTAATTGCGTTGCCTTTGAAAAATTAAATGGCTTGATTTATACGCGATACCGACGCTGGCAACGCTTATCTTCACGTGTGAACGCGCCAACCTAAGCTTTGCCTCGCCAACCACTGATTGCTGCCGCGACGCCGCCATTCGTTTCCCGACAGCCTTTACACCTACTCTGGATCTATTTTTTTCCTTTTCTTTTCTTTTCTTTTTGCACTTCGATGAAAAGGGGGATAAAACTACTACCTCTTCCTTCATAGTCCTCTGTTTTTTTTCTACCTACCCCTTCATTCTTTCAGACTCGTTGCGCACAAAAGATTCGCTCGGTTACGTCTTGTTCGAGCTTAATCGCTTCCATTTTCGCTGTCAATAAACTGTTTTACGCTCTTATACTCCCTTCATCTTTCGTTGTTAAAACTAAATTAAGCATCTCTTCGTTTGGAAGTAACTTAATAAACATAGGTGTTTATAAACACCTTGCCTTGAATATCACTGACGAATAAAAATATTTCTAAACGGAAATACAAAATTATAGTAATTTTTGTCCTGTTATCATTCTTTAACATAGTTGGGTAAAAATACTGCCCATAGAAATACCGTCCCGAACACGAAAAGTACGGTATTGTAGGATTTAATCAACTACTATTGTATACTAGTATTAATACAAAACTTTCGCATCATTCACAAAACGCCTCCATACATACGCTGTTTTACTATAAGACTGTGCCATTTTATCTTATTAGAAATTAGTCTACAAGCAATTTTATGTAAATCATCATTTTCCCTCAACAAAGTTACTCGATGAACTTTTTTCAGTTTTTTTTTTTTTAAAAACACCCAACTAAAATTCTTTGCATTTGTAAAGAATAATAAAAGTTCTGTGTAATCGGGTGAGTATTTTTCTTTCAGTCTCATCATTTCTTCCAATTCTCCTCCATTTCTCTTATCCCCTTTTTCTCAACTTCTTGTTCAAAGTGGGGTGGGGGAGTTCTACGTCGTTTCCCCCCGTTCTATTCCTTCGCCAATGAAATCGGAGGGTGAAAAGGGGAGACGAGTCGCGTTCTCTTTTCGCCCACAATGCACCGCGTGGCTTTGTCTCAGCGTGTGCGGGGTCTAATCCAATTTGGTCGCGTGAAAGACAGCTCCTCTCGGCGCCATTTCCTCTCCTTAATTGAACTTCGGACGTTTTGAATAAAGTGCGTAATGGCTTCATTTGCAGCGCCCTTGGTTGGATACGCGGCGACGAAATTGACGCGCGAGGGAGCTTGATCTGACTGATGATGGTGACGTCACGTCGATCGGAGCGCCAGATAAAAGTAAAAGGGGGATAATCGAGCGGACTTTATTCGCCCTCTTCTCTTCTATATGTGCTGCGAATGGGGGATATAATCGACGAATGAAGTGTGATGATGATAAGCGTAACGAAAGATTACGCAAACATATTGTTTCCCCATACATCAAACAAAACATGCACCCGATAAACGACCAACGCATGCAACATCCTCCGAATTTGGAAACAATGGGAAGAAAATGTATTAAAAAAATGTATATATGGTACGTATAGTCATAAGTACAGCAATACAACATTTCATACTCGATCGAATATGTCAACTTTTTCCTACTACACTAATCTATCTGAAAACCTAACCCATACATAATGCAATATTATGTCACACAGTTTAAATAATGCCCACAAGAAAGATGACAGGTTGGTTGAGTGAGATTAAAGAAGGAACATTATACAGAGTATTCTAGCCTAGTATTCCGTACCCATGGATGATAAAAGTGTAAAATTAATACATTTTAGAAGAAGACGGTCTAAAACTCCCACCATACTCGAAATATAAGCAAACATTTAGATCTAGACTTTTGGAACACCCCGTATTGAAGTCATGTGATGTGACGCAAACGTTTGCTTGCCAATATTTTTAATTTCAAGAAAGTCAGGGAACTCTACTGTATATAATCCTCCAAAAATTATTTACACGTTTGAAATTGTATACTTTAGCAAAATAAAACCGAAAACAAATGATTCTTACAGCGGGCAATATCGTGATATGCCACACTTTTTCCAACAAGGACATTTTTACATCAAGCTGACCGTCAGTTTTCTAGCTTGTTAGTTTACTATTTCCTGGATTTTCCGGAAAATGGCCACATAATATAGAGAATCACCTTTTGTTCAGTATGGTATTTTATCAAGTTTCTCACCAGAAAAACGGATCTCCTGAACAATTTTTTAAAAAGTGCCTTTCGTCAGATGTCCCAGCCAAGGGTTTCCAATTTCATACTCGAAAGCTAATATAATGAAAATTCTGAGTTTTCAATATAATAGCAAATTGACGTGGGTCTTTCGAATGGTGCTATTTTCATTGATCTTGAAATTAATTTTCAAAAAGCTGGCGCTGTTAAATTTTAAACAATGCGTTGTAGGTATCAAGTCGGCACGAGCCCATATAGTGAAAATTCACTGTTAATTAATTTATTTCCAACAATCCAACTGAATAAAAAAAGTAACCAATAATAGCGATTAACATATACCATGCTGCTTCAGCTTCACTGCATATACAATTCTTGCTATGCAGTAAAGCTGCTGCAGCAGCATGTTATATTCTAATCGCTATTATTGGATACTTTTTTATTCAGTTGGATTGTTAGAAATAAATGAATTAACAGTGAATTCTTACTATATGGGCTCGTGCCTACAACTTTCTAAATATGATTTGATACCTACGACAAATTTTTTCAAAAAATAATTTTAAAGTCAATGAAAATAGCACCATTTGCAAGGCCCCCTCGAGATATTAGATATCCAAAACTCAAAATTTTTATTATAGTTATTAGCTTTTTGAGTATATAATTGGGAACCCTTAGCTGGGACGACACCCCCATATAGCCTGAAATCTTTCGATTCTTCTTTTTCTCAGTTGTCAACTAGTATTGTCATACATACGTATAAAGACCACTAAATAATATTCACAGATAACCTTGCATTATTTATACAGTGAACACATAAATGGTATCAGTAACTTAGATACAAGATAATAAATCTCGTGCTAAAAGTCTATTAGCAGTCAATTTTGACTTTTTTTGTTGTTCCACTTATTGAAATAAGGCCATCACCAATTCTCCAATTCTATGCATCATTTACGACATTCTAAACTATATAACCGTCTCAATTTGGAACGTGTTATTAAAAAAAAAACATACAAAAAAGTAAAAGAAATCATAACGGAAAGTGGTGGAAAAAGTAGGCGTTAGTAGTCAATAGATAAATGTTTGGTGTTCCTTTTCGTAGTCCAAACTTTATCATCGAAAAGTCAGGGCGCTGGAAAATTGACAGATTCCATGGAACGATGATGTGAGAGGTGGAAGAACGAAATTAGAAGCAGCGAGCATGCGGACATTGCAGTTGTCGTTTCTTCGAACGCCATTAAAGGAGGTGGGAAAGATATCTATATAAAAAAATGGAGATGTATCCGTGACAGTCGTCGAAAATTGGGCTTCGCTCTCTTCCATTTCAACCAAGAGGGCAGTCGTCGTCGTCTTTATTACAATTTACTTCGAGCCAATCGTGCGGCGATCGAGCGCGTCGTCGCTAGTGACATATTTCACGCAACGCGAACCGATAAGCATCGTTCTCACCACTGCGCCTGCGCATCTTCCTGCATTTAATACCCCGAGTATGACGGGCCGGGAAATGAAATGCCTGCTCCATCGCCTTTTGCGACTTCTTCTCGTTTTTAGGGGACCCCCATAATACACACTCAAAAATGAGGATACGCGAGGTTGTTATTATTATTTTTTTTTTATAAATGTCGTAAATAACGAGATGGGAACTGACGATAGTGATGACATCGTACGAAGCGGTACGTGTAAGTGATACGAGATAATGGAGAATCAAATGATTTTCTTCTTCTTCGCCATCAACAATAACAACGTTGAAACGACGATGTAACGTCACCAATGGTTTTTTAACTTTATAGTTCCCCCTCCCCCGCTGGGGAAATATAACAACTCGTTCAAAATCGCGTCAAAAAGTCCAACTAGGGTGTCCATTTTACTAGAATGACCATTGAAACTCTCCTAAAAATACGTGAAAAATCCTCACATAAACGCATGACTCAAGTTAGTGGTAGTATAAACACGATTTTATATACCGATTTCAAGACCTGCATGATGTACTGGTCTACATAATGCACAAGTTACACACATAGCGACCTCTATACTTATACAATGCACTTGGCTTGACATCTTTAATTACTGCAAATCATAGTTGGTTGTGCAATATACATCTAGAGTGCTTTTTCACTAAACTTTTATAAAACGCTATTTACAGGACAGGACACTATGGAAATATCATAAACCTATTATAATTACGGAATAAAATTTTCAAAACCACTCGGCAACGAGATTGTCGATTCGATACCAGGTGTAATCAGGCTAAAGTAGGTGTAATCAGGCTAAGTCCAAATGGCAAAAATATACGCGGTATATACGCTATATAAAAAAAGAACGAATTTCCTGGTAAACTAGTCTGCAAATGTGGACGTTTTTTCGTTGCATTAAAAATGCGCAATAAAAGCGAGTTATCCCGCATCAACTGAGATACATTAAGAAAAAAACCGAGCACATATCGCATTCATCACAAATTCTCGTTTGCACCCTCGGTGGCGCTACTTGGAAGAGCGGAAATGGCGCAACGGAAATGACAACGAGAGTCATCGCCATGGCAACCAAACGGAAATGACTGTTAGCAAAATTTGAATCGTCCGGATGATTTTATACCTTGCTTTCGCACCTTGCTGCACTCAAAACGTTATACCGTGACATTTATCATGATGGCGTAGTAATGCAAACGCAAGTAAGAAGAAGAAGAAGAAGAGGGGAAAAAAGTGATGGCTGCAATTTTGTTTTTCCACACGGTTATCATCTGTTATTCTAAGACTTTTTTTTATCTTCCTAAATAATAAATGGGGTAAATAAAACATAAAAGCAAATAAGTAACGGCTCAATAGTAGAGTTGGTATTCTAGCTCAAACAAACTTAACGACATCCTTCTAATAAACCCCAATCTTTCATCTGGTAAAAAACCACCATGAACCAACATCATTCAACAATATTGATAACAAAGCAGCAAAAATCATAAAAAGTTACAAATTTCAGAAAGTTAATAACAGCGTTTAAAACGCGCGCGCATGTTTACTGACGCGTTTCCGTTGAGAACTTACAAAACGTTAAACCACTTGAAATCAACACAATATTGTCTTGAAAAGGTACACCTGTACGGGAAATTCCATGAACACTTACATAACATCACTTTTTTGCTAACGTTTAATAATGAGCAATGCTTTTCTTCATTAAAACACGTATTATATCTTTAAAGAATTAGCCATTCTCAAGTAAAATTAACAAATTTTTAATTTTGGTGAATTCAAATGGAAGCCATATACATTACGTTAGTAGGCCTACTGTGACTAACATTACCGTTTTGCAACCTTGGATTGTTTTTATACACATGGATCAAGTATTTCTCAGAAACTAAAAAACCTGTACTATAATATTCATATTTACCTATGAATAAAAGAGCTATAAGAAGACTATCATAACGTAACAAACTTAATCTGTAAAATGAATTTAACTAAACAAGCCGTGAGATGATAGCCAAATTTTCCATTAAAATGATATTATTCAAATTACTATTCAAATGTCAACCCTACAGTGTTTACATAATAATTAGTAAAAATAATATCATCATTTGATATACGTATAATAACCTCAAATTTGCTTACTTTGAAAAGGGCATTATGGGTTGACATTTCCATTGAATTGTCTATACACAAATGCACACATAATAACAACGTTAACAACGTTTGTAGCGTGTCAAAACATCTACTTACAACACAATTTTGTCAGTATAGGCGTAAATACTATTCAAATCTACTGTAACATGAAGTGGTAACATTCTAAACTGTCCGTTAAAATATTCAACTGGTTAATTAGGCCATCTACCTAATTAAACAGTTTTTGATTGATTGATTGCTTTATTTGAGCATCAAAAAAGATAATACATCACTTAAAAACAGCACTTACTGGCTGGTAAGATGCCATAAACATTTTTTTTCTTTTAATCTATCAATACACTTTGAAAGTAAACAAAAGAAAGATAGATAGATAGACAACAAAATAAAAGGATCTTTAAAAAACCTATTTCTCAGGTATTTCTCAATTTATAACTAAAACTGTATAACTAAATTGAGAAATTCGTACTGTAGTACAAGATTCATTCAATACACGAAATTTAAAATACTATCACCGCCCATTATTTCTATTACCAGCGTTACTACAAGTTAATAACATCATCAAAACGAATCGTCATGTTCCTATCCCACATTTTGACACTTTTTATTAACGATCATAATGTGAATACATTTATGGAACCACGATGAATATATGCATGAATCAGATTAAACCAAAGTAAAAAAATATAATAATAAATAATAATAATAAAGGGGGCGTTGCGTTTGAATCGGTTTCCCATGATTCCCTCATGTTTACCCATTTTTCTCCCCTTTACGTCCCACACCTCTTTTTTCACTACTGTATATCCTTCGTTTGATTTTTTCTTTCTCGACGGCTGTTCTCGAAAGCACGAGACGCTCGACCAAAATGACGGCTTCCTTAGTGACCGAATGCAAATGAAATTGGTCGAATTCGCCCCCGCGCAATAAACGTGTAATGGCGCCACCACGCCCGTCTTTTGCGGGGGTGGAAGAACAGAATGCCAGTTATCATAGTGTACCGTGTTGGGGCGACACTCCCTGTTATTTCCTTCCACTTGACGACTATGGAAAAGGGCGGAGGCTAAAAGAGACCCGTGAGATTTAGAATAAAAAAAAAAGAACGAATGGAACGTAACAGAAAAGTTTTCCAGGAAACCAAAAAAGAAGAAAAGGAAACGAAGAAGGAAAAAGGAGAGAAAAAAAGTGAAACGTTTAGAAAAGTTCTCTGAAACGAATGGATGATGAGTGAATAGAGAACAAGAACACTTTTTTTTTTGTTAAAAAAAGAAAAAAAGACCACCTCATCTTTCAAATCAAAATGGGGAAAACGAAATCGAGCGCCGCAATCTGCTAAGGTCGTATTCCTATTCGTACGTCCGGAAATGACGCAATAATGGGAAAAAGTACGCGTTCAGCAACGATTCTGCAAGTCGACGACCAAAACCGAAGTGCCGAACGAAAGATTTCGAAAACTATTGAACTTTTTTTCTCTTCCCGACGAAAATTTCCATACGATTTCTATGTGGCCCAAACGATTCTTTCGAAATCCGACCCAAAATGCAAATGAAATTGATGTTACTACTACAACGTTTTCTGATGAACATTCAGCGTATTCGTTAAAACATATTTTTAAAAAAACGAAATCAGTTTTTCATTTTGACGCAAGTAAACAAGAATCAGAGCAAGATAAGAAAACATTTACTTATCTAGCATCTAGCTAGCTGATGCCTAAGGTCGTTTTATCACCTTCGTAAGCCCTAGGCACTTTTATTTTTAAGAGCCCCCTGTCCAGAATTTTTTTCCACTTTATACTGAGTATCCCATAATTAAATACCAACATTTGTTTTTATTTATAAGTTTTTAATTTTTAGTTTTTCACGTTATTAAAAAGCAACTTCAAAAGTTATTCTTTTATCAAAAATTTAGTAAAACTTTGTAGGCCTTTCGTGGATTTGTTCGTAGGCCCTAGGCACTGTGCCTACTTGGCCTAAAGGATAAGACGGCCCTGCTGATGCCCGTCATCGATGACGGGTGCTAGTCACAAAAAAAAATAATAATCTGTTCATTTAATTCTTAATCTGTGTATTTAAATTTTTAATCTGTTAGGAGGAGCGTTTTACAGACAACACACAGCTGAAAAGTATATAGGAGATTGAGTTTTACTTCCCACAGAGTACTTTACAGTATACAAGATATACTGCAATAACTACTGTAGTCTGTAAGTGACTTTTTTTAATTTCAAAAACCATTTCAGTACTTTTCCGAGAGGAATCTTGTGGTGCTTGAGTATAGGTTCCAGTTTAGTTTACATACAAACAAAAACGTTATATATACAGTAATTGATATACTGTATGTATGGTATACCGGTACTTATAATAATACGACGTGAGTCACGTAATTCGACCACTCCGATAACTTTTTTGCTGTTTATTTTATTAAAATTCTAATTGAACTATCAATAAGTATATCGACCATGGCCAATCCAATGCAGTTACCGGAAGTGACCTTGAATTTCATTTTCAATTTTCTTTATATGCATACCAGACCCTATATGCATTTATTTTATTTTTAAATCAATCATTCCAAAGGGACAACACAATGATGGTGTTCAATGAGTTAGAAAAATGTAAAACAAACGCTACATAAAATACAACTATAGTAAGTTAGAACGAATATGTAAAACAAATATAAAAAAATTGAAATTTAAATGCATGTGAAAACAAATATTTTTATGGTATTTTCTAGAACAGAAAGGTTTTGGTAATTACTATTTAATAAAGACAGTTTTCTGATTTTGATAGGTAAGCTATTCCAATGTTAAAAAGTATTATTTGGATATCTATTTGTAATATATTTATCATTCTGTGTTACAAGAAATTTGTAACTGTTGGTGGCTCGAATGTGTGTACTATTATTTAAAAATTGTTTACAAAATAATAAAGGATCATTTGTATTATTGAGGAAGCGTAGAATTTCCCTAAGCCTGTGAAACCATATCATCTGTTTAAGAGTTGGAATTCTCAAGCATCTGCTTTGTGTGTTATTGATACATAACGGTTTCAACCGAAAAGTGCGCGTAAAACACAATTGTACGCCATTTGCACCCGCCTGATCTGATGACCCGGTGAATCCGACCACACAAGAATGCTGTATGTGACTATGGAAATAATTTTTGCATTAAAAAAATTACGTTTTTCGGAATTTCGAAAGAAGTACGAAATTTAAGATTCACGAAAATCGTGAAAAGATTACCTTCATCAAAACCAAAATTTTACCAATTATCACATATGCAATCATTATTTGGGGAGATGCCCCTAAATACCGACTACGACGTATTCAATCCTCCTATCGCAGAATTATCCGTGTTCTTTTTGGGCTGAATAAATATACTTCAATTACACAATTCACAAGATCCCGTAAAATTCTTACCATCCCACAAATGATCATTTATCATAGACTACTCGAACTTAGCAAAGCCCTTACTAATAGTTGGCATCCTTTTCATTTCCTTCATGCATTTTTAACCACCCCACCAACATCTCGCAATATCCAGAGCTTCAAGATTATCCCAACCACCAAATTTCCAGATCACTTTTATTGTAGATTTCCATACAACTGTATTCACATTTGGAATAATTTACCCATCAACATTCGCAAATTGCCAAGTCTCTGTTCATCCGATAAATGTTCCATAACTTGCCAGCATTTCAAAAAACAACTGTTCAAACATGTTATTTTCTGTTATTAAGACCCATCCTGGGGTCACTTCTGTAATCCTTTGTCCCAACGGGACGCATGACAATAACATAAAATAAATAAATAATGCCAACGCACGAAAAAGATCGAAAATTACTTGTTACTTACTGATCAGTGATGCTATTTTTCTTTATTGTTTGTTTGTTGTTGTTGTAGTTCAATTTTGTCAAAATTGTGAAAAATTAAAAAATCGACACGTTAAACCGAAAGTTATGAACGATTCAAGAACGGAACGTAAAGCCAAGCAGCATAGCCAATCAGGGGCAGCTGCAACATTGTTGTACCTGCCCTTGCTTGGCTTTGATGACGAGCGGTTCTTGAATCGTTCATAACGTCCGTTTCAACGTGTCGATTTTCGATCTTTTTCGTGCGTTGACATTATTTCGTGAATACCTTCATTTTTCTAAATCACATATGGGGTCTGGAATGCATATTAATAAAGTTAAAAATTGGAGAACTTTGAAAATGAAATTCAAGGCCAATTCACTTCCGATAACTGCATTGGATTAGCCATGGTCGATATATACAGTACCTAATGATAGTTCAATCAGCATTTTTACAGCAAAAAAGTTATCGGGGGTGGTCGAATTAGACGACTCACCCTGTATAAAACTTTATAATTAATGGTAAATTAAGTGTTGTAAGTATTTTTTAACAAAAAAAAAACAAACATTTTTAATGTACTTGTTCTCTCAATATCACTTCAATAACACAAACAATAACACATTCAATGTTACATTTCATGCCACGCAACTTTTAATGTGTCATAAAACTAAAAATAAACATGTCATGTTTCTGGTATTCCTTAAACACCCTTAAATCATGTTATTAACGTGTCAATGAAATGATGTTGAGAAGAAATTTTAAAAGTCTCTTAATCCAGTAACAATGAAGGGTAGGATAACAGTTTTTATTGGAAAACCTTTTGTAATTTTGCCATATTTTCATTAACTTTATTATCTGTACTAGTTCGGAGCATTACTAGAGATCTGACACAATACTCCGAAACAAGTAAAGAAGAAAAGTGACATTTATGGCAAACTAATCAAAATCGTTTTGACAAATAATATTTTATTTGCCATCATATCGGCAACAGTTCATATAATCTGAACTGTTATAGAACGCTTACTTATCTAACTAAAAAAAAAATTAAATCCATGTCGTAAAAATGTTTTTTATTAAAAAAAGTTAATTTGGTATATAACACTTCTACTTTTAATTACAACCAATCTCTTATTTCTTGTCACGGGTTTTTAAGATTAACGTGTCAAGGGGGTCCTTGATTTTCACACTTCATCCAAGCCAAATAACCACCTGGTGGCCGCCGAAGACAAACAAACACTAGCAGCCAAAACAACATCAACGAGCTGAAATACGACGAGATTGCAGCGATTTCCCCCGCACAGCCCCTAACCCCGGAAGAATTAGTCGGTAATAAAGCGGCGGGATTGGTCGAAATTGTTAGCTCGGTCAGCAGGAAACAGATTGGTTTTACTTAGCAAAGTTTGACCCCTCGCCTTTTCTCTATGGCAACACCAACAACAGCAGTAACAACAACAACATCACAAACAACTTCATCCGATTCCAGCTTTTCTGACCTTCTCTCCGCCCCCGCCCCTTTCTCACGCCGAACATTCCAACTAAAATTTTACCTTCGCCAAACAGCCTTACAAATGATCTTATTGCAGCCAAAGGTGCGAATTAACTCTCCAACGTGCCAAATAAAATATTTTTTTCCTAAAAAAAAGTGTTGACTTTCATTTATTGGGTGTGTTTCAAATGCAACTAATCTTGACTGACCAACATAACGATCAAAACACCATCAAAGCATTTACACTACTTTCTTTTTGTGGTAATTACATGTTTCAAGAGGGTCTTCAAAACCATCATCAATCGACATGAAAAGCCAACAACAACCAAAGGAAAAAACTAACTTCCTCATTCTTAATGAACAACTAAGTAATAGTGCTAGTAACAAAAATATTTCCTATAAATATAAAACATTAAACAACGATTGTGTCCTATAAAATATTAAGCTTTAAACCATGCCGAAACCGAATTTTTAGATTTGGTTTGCATAAATACAACAAACAAAAAATCCATTTCAACCCCCCACCCACTACCTCCCCCAAAAAGAGTAATACCAAACATCAATCAATTAGAATAATGTAAAAGTGATTGAATGATACATGATAAAGAATGCTAAATTTTATGCTGATATATGTTCTCTTTCTCTTTTTAAGTTAACCTCCACGCTTACTCTAGTATGACATACGGCGCATTTGAAATAAGCTTTTCAGTTTCCTTCACCATTTTGAGCAATGCGTATTAACAGCATGTAAATCGTTATCGTGCACGATTTATGTTTGCCATTTATTTTCACTTTCCATAGCATTTGCTCCCACTACACCTATCGTCATTCCACGAAAAGTCATGACGGTGCTATCAGCTCAAGATGAACACATCGCAACGACAAAAACAACCCTGAAATGTTCTTTCTTTTATTTATTTTTTTCTTTACTTCCCCCCAAAACATTCTTAAGAAGAGGGGGAGAGAAGTATAAAATACACTAAATAACCAGAAAACATTTTTGTCGGAACAAGAAAAGAAAAGAGACGGAAATGTAGAATGACGAAAAAAAAATAAACACAAACACATATAAAGAATAAAAAATTTTTTAACGAATCACAGCCACACGCAAACCGGGTTTTTTGTTGATATTTTGTCTTTTATTTAAAAAAAAAAAAGTCGGAATTTGCAAATTTATTGTTGATTCTTGGGAGTTTAATTTCGAGATGGGACGAGAGATAAGATACGAGATGGTCAGCAAAATGAAAGCTTCATTGCCGGGTCGGAGTTATATATGGCACTGACGCAATATAGACTAACATGTCGGCGAACACATCGGAGGTAGACAAGACCGCCTCGGTCGTAAGTCGTGCACACATGCGCAGTATTTTTCCTAGTCCTCACAGCACCTCCCAAGAACTCCAACTTGACGACGTGTGTGGTGCACCCTATGCGAGCTTTGTACAATTCATATTTACGTCACCGCCATTGGCTATATGGAGGCCAGGTAATAATGAACCGAAGTAATAGCACTACAACAGCGTACCGACTGACATAAAAACTTTCGTTTCATACTATTATACAAGATACTAACTGGACGCAAAATACCACTAAACTGTGTCAACTGAATTGAGTTCCAATAAAAAAAATTGGTTCACAGACAATACTCGATTCACGCGAGACTACGTACCACGGAAAATCTCGCGCAGATCAAAAATCGCATATATCGAAATTTTCATAAAAAAGGTAAAAGCGAATACATAAATAAGCGTAAAGGAAAGAATTTGCGCCACACGCTAAGTATACATTTTCGACGATAGAGCCTTCCCTTAAATCAAGGTTATGTTGTGTTATAAACCCAATTATGGAAGTTGAACACATAAATGTACGTGGATAGCGCTAATATAAAAATTTCAACAAAAAAAATTGACATTTTCTAAATCAAACTATTCTTGTATAATAATACAAGAATATATTTTGAAAAAACTCGATTGTAAAAAAAAATTTTATTAACAGAAAAGATTCAATCACCCTGTACAATAAAACTAAACTTTAAAATGTTACGGTATATTAAAACTTAAATATCAACCTACCTCGCCTCTGTATTTAAATTCGAAAAAATGCATCAAATTTATTAATATTTCAAATAAATGTGCGATAAAAGCTTCTCTATTATACGATTTCGTTCCATGGTCCACAAATGACAATGCTGAAGTTTTGCCACTTTCATGAGAAAGTGACAAAACCTCAGCATTGAGAATAGTAGCAGTAGTAGAATAGCAGAAGTAGTAGAATAGTAGTATGTATTGCATGGCATATACAAGTATATGTGAAGTTTGACTGGGACGTAACTCTCGCATAAATCGAAGTTTTCTTATTTTTTAACTTGTAGCATTCCATGAGAAAAACATTACGGTACATGAACATCTGTTATAGTAGTCGATTCAAAAAATATCTTCCAACAAAAGAAAACAAACAACAAAAAAAAACCTGACAAATTTATGGCTACGATATTCAAATACAACATTAACAAGTATTACTACAACAGTTAAAAATTAAAAATCTACATCCCAAGTGATTTCATATCTCAATTAGCTTCTCGTTCAATGTCTACAATTTTTTAATCATCATTAAAAACATCGCTTTTCTCCCCTTCGTTCACCCCTCATATAGAAAAGATATAGGCAAAAATCAACTATCAATTGAGACAAGAGAACGAATTGAAAATATAAAAAAGCGAAAGGGAGATGGAAGAGAAAGAGAGGGTAGGGGTAATATAGGGGAGGGGGGATAGAGGTTTGGGGCGATATACGTTTAACCGAATTCTATTTCTCCATTGGCGGATGACTTTTAGGGTGGAGGAGCGATACTCGGCGGCCGTGCACCCCGTTTCCCCGGTTTCTTTTCCTGATCTCATATCGACCTATCGGAAAATGGGGCTTGATTTGCATAGAAGCGCAGCATTCAACGCAATGCACGCGCTCGCGCCCGAAATCAGATCGATTTCTATTCGTTGTATGCAAAACTGGCGGCCCCATTTCGTTCGCTGATAAGAACGGTGAGGGGGGGGGCGTTTTTCTTCATCATTACCATCCACACACACATCACATACTTATATACACACACACTCCAAAAAGGGCCTCGGAGAGCTAAAAGAGAGAAGAAAAGAAAAGAAAAGGGAGGAATGAAAAGCTAGGGAAATAAATCTTAAGACGAACGAATGACATTGCATCTCTTACCCACTCTTTCAAAATCTAAAATACCCCCTTCTCTTTTCTCTTTTTTTATACATATATATTTTCTCTCTCTCTTTTACTACGCTATCGTTCTAGTCCATCAACGTTTTGGTTCTGATGGCAATTTTTTTTTCGCTTCTTTTCTTCTTCGGAGCTTAATAGACATGCATGCCCCCCTTCTCCTTCCCAGATTTATCCAGCGAGTAAACGGAGGATCGACATAAATTTCCGTCGCGTTAGGTGACCATTAACCGTTCCGAACTGATGACTTCACACGTGGTGTCGAACGAGGGGAATTTAAATGTAAGATCCGACGCTAGGAAAGAAATCCTATCACGCGTGCTACATGCCTGATGAAGCCTCAAATACGAGTACTATTCCCAACCGCTGATAAGCAGCTTCGTACAAACACAAGTGCCAACTACGGTAAACGAGTCGGTCGAAGCAGTAGCGAAAATTTTCCATTAAGATCCTGCTATTTAAACTTATTTATACGCATTGCGTTTGGAAATGTTGCAACCTATATTACAAATTTTGTCATAACGATTTGATTTAAGCACAAAAAGAATAGTTTGACGGACAGAGTCGTAATGTCGATTTAAATTAACATATACAGTAAGTTACAATTAATCTTAAGCTCAAAGTACCGCACAGAATTGCATATTATCAAAACTTTCTCGCTTAGAACCAGCATTTGAAACAGTTTCTCTCGTCGCATAATAGTAAAATGTCATATACGGAGCTTTCTATAACAAATAAAATGTCGTTGTTAAAGTCGTAAAGTTTATAATTGTTCTCATGCTTACATAATAGTCGTAGTAAGCAATAAAAAAAAAAACCGAACAATGTTCTGTAGAGCATTAATAGATGGAACATCAAGACAATATAATCCAATTACATGTACTAGAATTTAATCTACTTCAAATAGAGAATATAAAGCCCCCAGCGACAGCCATTGTACGATGCATTTCAATCACGTAGTTGTAGTAATACACAGACTTTTCATTAATATTCGATTGGCTGACCTCCGATTAACGAACGATCGACTGGCAATCAATAGCTCAATCTCAAAAGACAGCCTTTACAAGAGGACATGCCATTCTAAATGGATTTACTGGCTGAATGGATCAATATGGAAGGCCAGTCGAGAGAAGCCTGGCGCTAAATGAATTTCAGTAGTTCGGGGTCAAAGGTCCCTAGGTCTATTTCACGCATGCCTAACATCGCCCTCACGTGGGAATTTGGTTCCTTTTCGACTTACCAAGGTCGGCCATTGGTCGATTAAGTTGGCACGTGACATGCCATCACCCCCTCCCTACAACAGCTACAACGTTGTAATTCTCTTTTCGAAAACGTCTGACAACATATTGCCGTTATTTTAATATCTGTAACCCGCTTGCCATTTGATACTTTAAATCTAAAAATTAAAAAAAAAGCCTTGAAAAACTGGCTAATGTATATTACTTCATTTTACAAGTAATCGTTTCGGTCTAAGCTATCAACATTGAGCATTGCGTTTGTGATACCCAATACATACAAAAATAAATTTTTGATTGTACTGTGCAATACGAATTGGCCAAATAATAATAATATATAAAAACACAACTCCTAAATTTATGCGAGTTCGTTATATGCCAATTCGATAGTATGTACAAAAAAATCTTCTCAAATGTTCATCATATCCTGATGGATGATTGTCACACGCGACAGACAAAGCACTATAAGATTAAAATTACAATTAGTACATAAAATATTGAGAATAATAGGTTTCCTCTGGATACTGTTAAAAAATGGAATGAATTGCCATATGATCTTAGAAAAACTGTTTTTAATTGTTCTGATTTGAAGTGTATTACTAGCTGTAAACATTTTAGCAAATGTATTACTAATTTTTATCTTCATAATCAATAGCATACTGCGTTTTACTTGTCATATCTTTGATATCGTTGTATTTTTTTTTATTATTGCTCATTTGTAATTTTTGTGTTGTCTTTTACCTTTTGTGGGTGCTTCTCGTAAAATAAAATAAATAAATAAATATGCGGAAAAATTCAATTATGCGAGTTTGGTGCGGCTGGTGTACGGGTGACAATGCTGAGATTTTGCCACTGCGAAGTTGGAGTTGTGCAATTTTCGATTCATGCCAGGTTTTGCGAAACATAGCCCTCGCAAGAATCGATCATCTCCTTATTTAATGGAAGGCCTAATTGGTCAAATAGACACAAATTAAGTACTATCCATTTTTTTTTACTAAACCAGAATACGATACATGGATTACAAGTAGTAAGATCACTATTTCTCTTCAAGAAAGATCATTTTTCGTTCGCTTACATTAAACAGAAACGACAACTCTTCTTAGTTCGCTTACATTAAAAAGGAAAAATACTGTAACTCAAAATCGGAACAATCTACCTATCAGATTGCGACGTCTTCCTTTTCTTACTAATAACACGAATGTTACCCAACCGTATCAATTCTTTGATAAATAACTCTATACCTATACATTATGGATTCAGTAGTTTAGCTCAATTGTTTGTTTGTATGTTTTCGGTTTGTCGTTTTCTGTATTAATTATTGGTTATGTATTTTGTAATTTTTTTTCCTTTTGTCTTGTTGTTTTATTTTCTTTTGTATTTCTTTATACTCGATCCCAGAAAGATTGTTATTGCGAACAATAAAACAATAAAATCAACGAAGTTGCAACAAGACATTTCTATGTATGCGGGATTTACGTGGAATGCAACCCGCGCATAAATCGAGAGCCGCTCTGCATTTCTGTATCAGAGAAACAAAAACCTAAAACTGTACTGTAACACCATTCTGAACAAAACCAGTGGTGTTATGGTGTTACAAGGTCGGTTTGTCAAGATCAGAACTTTCACTCCAAGCACTCTTCATCAATTCACGAACACCAAACAAATACAATCCTAATTTAACAAACACACCACCTTATCGAGTTATCTCTATAGCCTAACTCAAGTCAAACTGCATGCCACAGTGTGATATTAAAACAAGCACAAAAGCGCGGCTTCTCTTCTCATCATCGTCACCTGGTCCTCACGAGTGACGACTAGTAGATATATGGTGAGCTGATTGAAGTCCTAACGAGCGTTCCCCGGGGGCGACTCTATCTTCGTGACCCCTGCGTCAGCGCCCTTCCGTCAGGTGCTCGTTATCATGCCCAACTGGGAGACCCGTACGCCTGACCTTCACCACAAGTCCCTCGTCTGGGGTCACCAACGAGAATGCTATCACAAAAGAAAAGAAAAGGGACAAGGAGGTGGAACTCTTTAGCTCGTCTCCTACCTAAGCTTACAACAACCACCATTCCCATTCACCCAGATTTTCACTAAGTAATAACCCTTTAAGTTCGGCATTGTCACCACCAACCTCTAAGACAGGTGTGGGCGGAACGCGAGAACGAGTGAAGGAAAGCCCCTCCCGAAAAGTTTCTACTGTGCGACACTGAGCATCATAAATCACTCCATTACTACCGAGTGACACTTCTTCGAAATTCTGGCCCAGATTGAATTGCTTTTCCTTAAGAATTACGCATACGGGGTATAGTCTAGACTGGAAAGTTCATGTAACTACAGTTTCTTTATCACGAACATCGCGACACTTTTTAATGTGCATGAAGACCGTGATGATACATGTACAAATTAACAAATATGAATGCTAAAAGATCCATTAAGTTGCCTGGATTAGCACTTTAAACTCAGTTTAAAGTGAAACAGCATTGAAACATGGTACGTATACACAGCAGCAGTTCAACGTTCAACGCTATGCAGTACAGTACAGTACAGTACATCTAATTCCAGATATTGTAACAAGTTT
>JAQIWH010003003.1:0-21773 GCA_034695005.1 Cryptops parisi | reverse complement strand
ATCATTGTCGCACTTCAAGATGCCAGTACATTGACAACGTATCAACTGATACGATACCGCAAAGTCAAACAAAGCACTTCACATGAAAAGATTATTCACATAAAGGCATTATTAACAGTCACGTTGACGATGTCGAAGACATGAAAGAAATTGCTAGCTATTTACGTGCTGCTCTGCTCTGCGTAAGTATAACCAGTGCCGAAAATTATGGCTGGAACCATGGACTAGTCGCTTGTTAAATTACATTAAGGCAGGGAGCAAACAGGCACATATTTGCTCAAGCAAGTTTTACTCAATCAAATATCTAACATGTTATAGATATTTGATTGAGCAAGTTTGTGCCCATTTGCTCCCTGCCTTACATAAAAGTTTGATTGCCATGTTGATAAGTTGATACTGTACTTGTATGCATGAAACTGTAATTCGTGTTTATTATATCAAAAATCATTACATATTATTATGCAGTGATCTTTTTTTTAAAAAGTTAGGTATGCAACATCGACATCGATACAAATATCGATAAAAAATATCGTTCAAATATCGTTCACAGTGGAACCTCTTGCCGACTTATCTTCGTTCCATCATCTTTAAATGTAAAGTGGCAGACTGTGTTATGTTTTGTTATCATTTTAAAAGAAAACCCCAAAAGCATATTTTGTACAAATAATATTATGATATATTTTAGTTGTGTTTTGTTTCACAATTCACTTATAGTCTTATTATTTCATTTTTAATTGCTAATTTTGAACAATGACATTTTATTGTTTGTTTGTTTTGTTCTTCTCTTATTTTATGTTTTCGTTTGTTCCAATGGGATGTTGTATTACAAAATAAAAAATAGTTATACAGGCAGGATATATCCACAATAAAAAGTTAAATTAAGTTAGGATAATAATGTCCCCACTCGTTAATGTCTTGGTCATAATGTTAAGATTCGGAGTATTGAATTCTTTTTGGGTTTCAACACGTTTCACAACACGTTATTTATTTATTTGTTTACATAAATAAATAAATCGTGCTATAGCACGGGTTTTCTTACTAGTAAATGTAAATAGTAGGTAACTCGTGCTATTGTTCTCTTTGTGTACTGGGACGCCTACCATGTATTCTCTTTGTGTACATTCGAGTTGTTATGGTGGTTTCATTTTTCCACGCACATAGGGGGAGAGAAACACTTGGACAACAAGTCACATGTTTCATTTCACCGATCACGAGCATTACGGTATCGGATAAAACAAGTATATTGAAAATGTTTTTTAAGCGTACTCTTTCTATAATTATATACTGGCATATAGCGTCCGTCAGATTGGTTTTTAATTAACAACAATAAGCAGTGACACTCGTGAGACTAAGACAGATCCTTCATCAAAATCCATCGAACCGTTTTGTTTTTAGATGTAGAAACTCACTCACAAGTAAAGCTAATAAATAAATAATTGAAGTGGTGATAACTGAAGAATAAAACGGTGTTCTGTATGGTGTTTGGAATAAACTTTCATACAGACTAAGAAATTATGCATTTCGTAATAATGTTCTTGCCTCTAACATGCTAAAAACGTTTGATTTTTAAAAGTATTTGAAATAAACACGTGGAACGATATTTTTGTTGATTCGTGTGAAGTGTTTATTCCAATGGATTCACAAAAATGAATGATTCCTCACATAAACTGGATGCAGTTAACTATATGTAATATATGTGTTTATTGATGAAAACGTTTGATTTGGATTCAACGATGCTCGAAAATAAATATGTGGTTTTATCGTCAGGAACAATCGACGAGAAAAAGTCTACTTTGACGTGATATTTTCATTGGCACGACATTGATCCGTCAAACGTTAATAGAATAAAATGCTCCGCAGACTGTCTACCTGTCCAATTTCTGCTTTCTGGGGTCTCGAGCGAGGAGTTGATCAAAATAGACCTCAAAGATGTTAAATCAAACAAACTCTCCACACAAACAAACAACGGTCAAGCCAAGTTAGCCAGAGAAAAAGATTGTAAAAAATCGTAAAAACATTTCGTTTTTAAACCCCACTTCTTGAAGAGAGGTTATTGTCGTGTAGTGAATTGTTCAAATCCAAATCCTTTCACAAACTCAAAGTGAAGTTAAAGAAAAAGTGCGTAAAAGGGGCTTAATTTCATTCCAATAAGGAATCCAGTTTTGATGGAATTTAAGGAGGCGAGGAAGGAAAAGGGTAAAAGGAAGCCTCTCTAATTGGCTACTCGCGTTCCAATGGCGTTAATTGAACCGACGCGTTTTCTCACTTCACTGCTTCAATTTCTTCTTCTTCTTCTTGTCTTCCTCCTCCTTCAGCAGCAGCAACAGCAGCTGTGCCTGCCTCTTCTTCTTCTTCTTTTTCTTCCCATTTCCTTCTTCTTCTTGTTCGTCTTTGAACCGTCGACCGAAGCAGCTGCGCCGTCGCGTCGCTCGCTCGCTCGCTCGTCGCCAATTTGTCGCTAATGGCCCGTCGGTGGCCGTCGCCACGGTGACGAAGGGGAGAAGGGGATAAAGAAGATAGAGGAGATGAAAAAAAAAACCCTCACTCCTCCCCTCCCCCACGAAATCGCTCGGGCGAACCGAACGATGGCGGCAACGAGCCAAAATAGAATTGAGAGAGAAAAACAACAGACCCAACTTAGGGAAAAGCACCCCGAAGAGGCTTCCCCGCAAAGCTCTCGCAACGGACAGCTCCTCCTCGTGTTTAAAATCGAGCGTGAGCTTAATTTCTTTTGTTTCGAGAAGGGGTGATGATGGCGGGGGTTTAATTCTATTAAGGGTGGTGGTGAACCGCCGTCGATCCCGGATGATCTCCGGATTGACGATCGGGTCGTCGAACCCGTCTCTTTGGGACGTGGAAACGTTCCGTCACCGAGGGGCGAGCGCTACTGAAACTGTCTTCGTTTCCCCTCCAGGGGTTAGGTGTCGCCAATTAGGCATTTCGTTTTAAAAATAAAACGATGTGAAAGATTCTCGGGTTGACGAGTCACGGTGGTTGGGGTGGCGTTTGTCGGCGGCTCGAGCGTTAATGCGATTCGTCAGTTGGGGGCGTCGTTCCAGCCCAGGGGGAAACAAGATGACCGTGGCATTTTTTTTTCTACTCCAACGTTCGGTTCTCGCGTCATGTCGTCCAACGAGCTTTAGCTTCGCATTCGAGTATGTGAGTTGGGACTTTAAAAGCAAAGTTGGGTTGCTAGGCGACCCTTTCTCTCTCATTGGTTGAAGAGTTAGCTTTAGTCACACGCAGCCATCTTTGTCGAGGAAGAGGAAAGAGTTCGAGGGTGCTGTCGTCGTCTCCGTTGTCGCACGTGGCCGGTCACGTGCCTCGCCACCGTCACCGAGGTGGGGGTGGAGGGTGACGGAACACGAAGCGAATTTGTCATCCGATACACAGGCGACGAGGGTTCGACGTCGGTGTCAACGCCAGAACCGGAGGGGGAAAAGAACGAGGGAACCCTCCAAGACGACCACTCGGGGTAGTACGAGTAGCAGTCGCTGTTTAATATAGTATAGATTAGATAGGTTTCCTACATGTCAATTGTGGTGTTAGGCCTATTACTATTCAGTTGTTTTAGAAAGTAAATTGTTTTAATGTCCCATCGCTACCTGTGAACGCAATCGAGTTAAAAAAGAAAAAACATTCTACCTCACACGTCACGACATTTACTTTATCTTCTTCTGGCCAAAATACTAATTCATTGTTGCCGTCTTTGTTTTCGAAATTGGCATGCGTCGGTATTAGTTTAAGATAAAGTTAAGAACGAAATAAGTAAGTGCAGCATATACGTAACGTCAAATGAAATTATCGATCGAAAAAGTGGCACCATGGCGGCCATATTGGACAATGCTTTGGTCGCTCATTTTTACTGTTGATCGTAAAACGAACCCGATGGACAAAAGAAAAATAAAGTAAACTAGGAACGATAAAGATGAAAATGGATGGGAATAAATAGTGAGGAATAAAACCAACTACTGTATATCGCTTCAACGCATTCCCACTAGTAAGGTCATAACTGATACTTGGATACAATATTTCGTTAACATTCCAACCCTAGACGAACGAAAAACTATAAAAAGAACGTTGTCAACGTGGAAGCGTCTTAAAACGCCATAAAGTAGGGGATAACTTCACTTCCGGTCAGTCTAGTCGGCGATGGAAAACAATAAGCTAGACAGACTGTTGTCATGGATGGCTCTTCCTCCGTGTAATGGAGCGGATGAGGAGAGTGTGTCAATCGCATCAGCTTCACTGACTTGGAACGTTGGTTTTCTGTTCTCGAGACCAAGTTTATGAATTAGACAACGGAAAGCAACTCTTCCACTACTTTTAGCTGACGGGATGAAGACCAAATTCTTGTTTGTTTTCTTATTATAGCGATCAGGGGAAGATCAATAGAATTACAATTCAAATCCAGTGCCACAGATAGCCTACAACAAACAACAAAAGGCGCAGTTTTTGGAAAGGACACGATGGCACCGCACCACCCCTTTTGTTGGTTTTGGGTCTCGATGTGATGAGGACGTCAGGTTTGAAAAGGCTTAAGCGAGCCACCCCGCCGAGAAGTGTCAACACTGTCCATCGACGAGACAACAAAAAAGAACGTGTCGTGCCGAGATGATCTTTTAAAACGAAGGACGGGGGTCGAAGCTCCCCCACGACCAGAGTACTTTCCCGGTGGAAGGTAAGAAAGACTTAAGACAACCCCTTTTTTTATCAACCCCTTCGTCGACGAGGAGCAGGGGAGAGATGGATGAAAAAACCACCCCGAGTCAACTTCCGCCGTTTACTTTAATGACAACGGTGATGGTGGGACAAAGGACGACGAAGTGTTTTCTTCAAGTTACAAGTGACGTTCCGGTTGGAGAAAGGGCTCTTAACGCGATCCTTTTTTTAAAGAAAAAGACCCCCGTGGAGAGTTAAACGAAACACACTGGGAGGTCAGCCGCTAAAACTCGTGCCGAAGTGGACGACACAATTGCACAGCGTGATGATTACTGGTACATGAAGACAAAAACATAGACATAACGTCGCTATCTTCAGAATTGGAATTGGTGACAGTCAGAAACTGCACATCTCAAAGTTTAAAAAAAAATGTTGGAATCATATGATAATTAGTCGTTTAGAAGGATAGTAGGCCTAATAGATTCTAACGTGGTTTCATCTTGAAGTTGTTGTAGTTTGTTGGTTAATCCCATTGGACAATTTGAATGCGACTCTTTATGAACGAATTCAAGTCGAAACGGGGATCATCCGACTTTGTAGCAAGCACGTGCGAGGGTTCAATCACCGGTATTTCCTTTTTCCCCAATGAATGAATGATGAATCTCGAGTATTGTCGTTGGGTTGGAAAAAGTGCCCGCTTCTAGTTGTTCGCTTGATCGAGTCGGGTCGTTTGAAAAGCAACCATCTTTTTATTTCATTCTATTTTTTTCTTCCTGCGTCAATGGGGGTTCTTTCTTTCATCCGTGGATGTGAGGGGTGGGGGAAAGGGCGTCGGACAAACGGCCCTAATGACGGTTGTTTGGACCCAATGTCCGCCAAAGGAAAATGGTTCTCCTCATCGAGTCCAGCGCGAGTGCGACGACGCCACTAATGACCAAATTGGGTCTTTGTCGTCGTCGTCGACGTCGGAGGCGACGTGGCTGCAAGATGGCGTCGTTGAAATGAAAGATTTGTCGAGGGGCGGTACGACCCGAAATGGACCGAAGAAACGCTTCATTTTGGAGCTTGTCGTAAAGGAGTCGGGTTGGCAAAAAGAAAAACTAAAAGAGAAGAACCGCCAGTAAAGGGCGTATTGAGGGTTGTTATGGGACAGTTCGTTTCGTCGGTATCGTGATTGAACGAGAGAAATTGTTGTCGTGGTAGGAAACTACCCTTTAAGCTCGAATGTTCCCCTTTCCTCGCCAGAGGGATGACGTCATCGTCATCATCATTATCGCGATGGTTTATGTTTGTTGTTTAGGCCGTAACGTCGTTAGAGCCGCAGCTTCCCCGTTGGCCTAATGTCGTGGAACAACGATTTCCTCGTGCTTCTTCCTGGCAACCCTTTCCTCTCCCCGTTTTACCCCTTCCTCACCCGCGCGTGGCTTGTCTAGAGCTCGTCGCCGTCACCAAATGTTTCGATGGACGAGAAACGCCCGGGAACGGTTTTGAGTAGGATCGCCGGCTGGATTTTCCTTACGGAGATGACAACCCAGCGGGGCGTTTGAGGGGGATAAGGCTCGAGGATGACGTCGTCGATGGGGGAAAAGCACTTAATGAGAGCCATCGGCTGGAAACGCCGAAAACGAAGCGCTTCCGCTTCCGGTGGCGACATTTCAAGCGTCATTACATGATCCCTCCACTCGTCGTCGGCCCCGACGAGTGGAGAAGAATTCGACGAGGCAACTCATCTCGAGCGATCATCGATCGATGACTTGTTTCACTTTGGTTTCTAATTGTAACGACGACAGTAGGAATATAAGGAGGAGGAAGAAATTCGACCCTCGAGGTGAAGGTTTTCGGTCGGGGTAGTGTCTTTGTCGAAAGATGGAAAAAAGATGCGGTTGCCGTAGTAACGCTCGACCAATCGGCAACGACGATCGATAAGGTCACGTGATGCTCCTTTTTCGTTGTTTTTTTTTCCTATCGTCGCGATGACGAAATTCTCTAAGGTGGTAGAAAAGTGAATCTCTCGCTACAGCACGCTGTGGTCGAGGTGGTGTCATTTAGAACGACTCTTGACGTTGACAACGATGATTTTAGAAAAAAAAGTGACTTTCGATAGAGCTCGTGCATTCGATTTGCGTTGACGCGAGTTTTGCAGCGTTAAACCAAGTGACTTAAGGCTGGTTTAGCTAGTGTCGCGTTTATTCTCCACTCGCTGTAAGTGATTCTCAGTCGAGTTAGTTGAACGTTAAGGAAAGGCAGTTGGGCACGAACTGGGGAATAATGAGATGGGGTATGAGGAAGAAGAGTAGGCGTGGTCAGGCCGCTTCGACGCGTTCGTGCGGGGGCGTCGTCGTCGTCTTATCGCGTTGGCGCCGTGGCGACGACGACAACCGACTGCGGCGGAATTTATGCGCGCGCCACGAACGTCGTTGGATCGCAACGACGACGACATCGAAATCACCGTCGCTTCGTTCGCTCGGTATCGTTAAAACCCACACCATCCACCCCTTTCCTTTTCCTTTTCAACCCCTTCCTCCTCCTCCTCCTCCTCCCAGACGCATTTCCTACACACAACTACTCTCTCGTCGACGTATTGATAGCGCGTTGCTACGATAGGAAGTTGTTTAGGCAGCAACATGGTTTCCTTTGAAAAAAAATTTAATAATAAATAAAACCTCACGAAGTTGTTGTTCATTCGAAAATTTTGTCATTTGCCAGACTTATTTTCCGAGAGGTTGAATCCTTTCAGTCGAGTGTTGAGGTTCTTCCCTCCTGTACCTACAACGAAGGGAAGAAGAAGAAGAAGAAGGGGTTGATGTGGTGGTGGTGAGTGCATTTCTTTCCGTCTGTCTATCCCACGTGTCCCATTAACTCGCGGCGTGCTTAATGAGCACCGTGTCGCCTATACCGGTGCTAATTGATTTCAACGCCTTAATGAGATTATTAGCCGCGGCGTTGTTCTCTCGGCGCCTCCTTTGTCGCCCACCTAACCCTTTGCCTCGTCGTCTTTCTCCAATTTCCTCCGCAGCTTCTACTACCACCGCCACCCAACCACCCACCCACTCGCTCGCTCGCGCTCCAACCCCTGCTTCATCCCCCCTCTTCTCACGTGACGTGGTCGACCATCTTGACCTTCTCCGAGTCGTAGCCATTGACCTTTGTTAGAAGGTGATGAAGTTCGTCAAGTGTCTCTCCACTCTCGATTCTCAAGTGTCAGCCTTAGCGACGACAAGACACGCACGTGAAGAGAAGGGTAGCTTTGCAATTTTTGAGGTGTCGGAAAAGTGGGACCAAAAAAGAAAGAAAGATGATGGAACGTGTCTGTGCGTCTCTCCATCCAGTCGTGGGGGTAGGGGGGTTCTGCTCTTTTCCCCTCTGGAACGGAAGGGGGAGAAAAGCTCCCTGCATCCTTTGATGCCCCCCAA
The DNA here is from genome assembly GCA_034695005.1 of Cryptops parisi. Taxonomy (NCBI): domain Eukaryota; kingdom Metazoa; phylum Arthropoda; class Chilopoda; order Scolopendromorpha; family Cryptopidae; genus Cryptops; species Cryptops parisi. The sequence goes on along the minus strand of JAQIWH010003003.1, from coordinate 13,698 downwards.
TTGAGACCAATTTGCGAGGATTGGCTGCAGCTCGATAAATTGAGGCTCATCATGGCAAACACAAAGGGTGCTGGATGAATACGCGATCATCAGCCATTGATAACGAGGAATCGCCCTTATCATCGTGGTTCTTCTCGATGTCGTCAAAACGACACCGAGACAAATAGAACATTTTCGATATCTTTATGAAGGAGGCAAAATGCTTCTAAAATTAGAACGGACAATAAAGTCTTAGCGAATCGACCATTCCGAGTGATATGTCGTAAGAAAACTTGGTATTGTTGTCGATACGATACGATACCATACCCTCTATCATTTCCAATGTTGTCTAGTAGGGTGTTGTCACTTTTGGTCACGGACTATCACGTTTCGAACGAATATGCTAAAGAAACCCTGGCAATGCTAGAGACGGGGGGGGAGAAGAGGCTAAGAAACGATCGATGTTGGTAGAACTTGGGTCACGTGCGGTCCAATGGGTCGCATTAGGATGCAAATGCGGATCCGATTTGAAAAGCCAAAGGGGTGGCACATGGCAACAACCTCTACCCACCCAGGCTTTTCCTTTTTCCCCCTACCCTTTTGCTATTCTGAGCAAAGTCGAGATGCCCACCCAACGATGCGTTTTTATCCCCTCGGCTGACAAAACCAACACCGAAACGTATGGGTTTTGAGATTAAGATATTGTGACGAGTAATGCAGCGAATGTTTGTTATGTCGCCGAAACGGCTCATTGGTACAAGGAGTTGTTTATTAAACCATTTCGTCCCAGAGAGACATAAACTACAAAGAAAAACACATAACAACACGAAAATAAAGTAATATAAAAACATGTGATAAAATAAAACAAGACTATTAACAAATGAAGAGTCAGTATAAAGTTAACTATTAGAAATTAGTTAAAACTTTTAACTAAAAAGAACATGAGTAGTTAAAACCTTTTTAAAGTGTTTACATTGAAATCACGTGATGCTTATAGATACACTCTTTCTATCTCATCGTCCCTTTCAATTTACAGATATCATCGTTTTCCGTTTTCATGTTGTGGTGCTTGGAATTCATTACCTTCCTATTTGAGAAAACTTACATTTACTTGTACAGCCTCCACGTGTGTGAGGTTATGTATTCAATTTATAAAAAAAAATTGTTTCAACATATTTTGCATTGTTTCTTAAAATTGTTTGAAGTCTGTTCATTTTGTCCCAATGGGATGGTATAATAATTAAATAAAAAAAAAAATCGGTACAGACAGGTTAAAGCTGTTGTACGAATAGAACAAGGAAGGTCGTTCCAGAGAGCAAAACGAGTTAATGTTGTGGGATATTGAAATGGGGAGTAATTTTAAAGCATTTGGTGGAGTTTTAGTAAAAAGAGGAAATGAAAGCCAGAGAGTGAGATGAGACTGATTTCTAAACCCTCTGCCTATTTCCAAAAATCTGTGATAATTACTGAACTGTCATGGATGTAGAATTATTTGCCTAATTTGTAGAGGGTTCGAATAATTCGATTAAAGGCAGTATTGATGCGTTGAATGCGGAATTCAAGAATATCTGTCCATAAGACAATTGCATATTGAAGTAGGGAAAGAACTTTTGTATTTATAAAAAAAAATTCTCTCTAATTTATAAGACCTTTTTTTAAACGTTTTGCAAGATAATAAGTTAATTTGTTCAATTTAGAAATCAGATGTTTAGTATGTGAAGAGAATGTAAGGTTTAAATAAAAAGTAAGGCCCAAGACAGGTTGTGTAAGAGTGGCAGATGGGTTAAAAAAGGTTAGGCCTACTATATTAGTCTTGAGTGTATTTAAGGTAAGATTGTGGTCATTACGTTTCAATAACCCCTTTATAAAAAACAAAACAAGAAAAATGTATATGAATACAAATATTTTCTGTATTGAGTGTTCACTGTTGTTTTAATGTTTTGATTGTTGTATATAGTTTAGTGGGACATTGTCCTGTTTGAAATAAATAAATAAATAAATGAATAAAATAAATAAATTACACCAAGTGTGTATAGTGTCTAGATCATTGCGGATATGGGTAGATAAAATATGAGTTTCAAATTTATTATGAAAATAAAACAAAAAAATTATCGTCGACATAGTTGAAGTGCAAAGGAAGATCATGAATAGTGTTGGCAACAAGAAAAAATAACAGAACTATTTAGAGATCCCTGGACGACTACGTTTATTGAGGGGGCTAATGTTGTATTATCATTGGAAATTTTGAAGTAACGATCAGATAAAAAATCCCGGAGGCCCTTCCAGGGACCTTAAACAGGACTCTAATAATGTTATTAAAAGCCAAGTTCAGTTTACGACAACGGAAAGCCTATAGCGTCGACTCACAAGAGTATGCCATAAGACAAGACGGGTAGAATTTTTGACTTGAACAAAATAGTTTGGTAAGGACCGACCGTATTCTTTTAAATAGGTAAATGTTACGATTTAATTTTTTGATGAGAATATCAATGTACGGGGCAAAAGAAAGAAATTCGTCAAAAGTAACGCCCAGAATGTTCATAGAATCCATGTAACGGTAAAAATTGTATCTATGCAAAATATATTTTGTAAGTTGAGTTTTCTGAAATGGTTGCGTAGGGAGCTACAAGAGGAATAAAGACAGGAGAAAACAATTTTACGGATTGGGATAGGTATCTGATTCCATTGAGAAAAGTTATTGAAGGGGTAGCGATTGAGCTGACGAGAAGAAATTGAGAGGGGGGGGGGGTTTATAATTTTGGGTAGAGCGAGTGAGGGGATCAGTTAGAGAAACATATTGCGAGTGCTGCTCAATTAATCCAGATATCAATCTCTGCAGAGTTATCAAAATTCCAATCAAACGACTGATGTGGTACCACATGACTAATCCTATCTTGTTGGTATTCTTCTATGTGTTTTGTAATTCCCTTAAGAATTATAAAACTCCCTGCTAAACACACATATACTCACAAAAACACACAAATATTTAATACAATCATCTGCTCCATCCATACTGGTTAGTTTGTTGTTTTGTTTCATTTGTATATTTTTGCAAATCACAATATCGAATAAATAAAATAAAATAAATAACATTATCATTGGGCATTTTCTTCAGCAGGCGTTTGCAACCCGCCCCCGTTTGATGAATGTTCACCGAATACTGCGATTAAACAAGTAAACTTTTAATCCCATATAAAGTGAGGCGCTCGGGGGAACAAGATACATAAGCCACATTTTCACGAAAATTGAGATATGGTTTTAGGAATGTGCCCCACCGAGGGAGGGTCTCCAGCCACTCAACAAATATTGTGTGAAAATATCGAAAAATGGCAACGCTGTATTCGAAAGTTCTTGTAGCTACCTCGCCTCGCCCATAGGATTCTGTTACTTTCCAAAGTTGAAAGAAGCCAAAAGTGGCTCATTTTACCATGTTCCCCGAGCCCCTCAATAGAAAATTGGATTTTAATTAATTCCGAAAAAAAAAATCAATATTCGATGACTTGTTGCAGCTGCTTCTCATTCATTATTTTGTCTAAACATGGCACTTTATTGCTGATTCCAATCCGCAGGTCTACTCTGTATCACCCCCTGCTTTACAGTTACACTACACCATTATTCCATATACTGGTTAATAAGGCAACATTTAGTCGTGCTTCCAGCAGCTTCAAATTTCATTTCACCACACCGTCTCATTAAGGTACTTTCCTGTTATAGCCCGAGTCTGAGTAGCTATTTGCTTGTACTTGGTTATGGGTTTATTTATTTATTAATTAATTCGACAAAAAAGTCACAAAAACAATACATATTAACACGAAAAATCAAAGAAAACAAAATAATACACAATTTACAATCAATCACTACCAAAAGGGATTGTTTTTCAATGAATAATCAAATTTAATTTTATGTTTATTATCTGTCCAATTCACAGCCATGCCCTATTTGCAAAGTCTGATAAGGAGATTATTCCATAGCTCAAATGTATTATATGGATAACGACCGACTTTGTACCGAGTTAGATGTAGGTAATGAAATCAAGGTTAAATTCATAAGAGTTGGAAATACGATTTGAATTGGACTGATTAAAGTAATGCTTAAATCTATGAAGGGGGTGAGTCTTATTAGTTATGGTTCGAGGTAGTTTTTTTAAACGATTGAATTTTATTAATTTGATTGAAGTTTATTTTGCAGGTTAGGTTAGGAAAACAAAACAGGTTTCTTTGTTTTTCCTAATCTAACCTGCAAAATAAACCAAGTAACTATCAACATCAGACTCGCCCCGGCTATAACAGGAAAGTACCGGGTGTTTTTCTTCCATGGCGTTCTAATTATATAGTGTGATTCCAAAGGATCGTTGAAATAAAAAAAATAGTATTGGTTTCAACAACTATCGTCATAAATAAACGTCTTACGATAGTGTCTTGTAAACGACACCTCTACTCGTTTACATTATCAACTATAACTGTATTCATCTGCCTCTAAAAACGCAACTAACTGCTTTTCCTACAATACAAATGGGCGCACCCTGTTTCGCCTAATCATAATTGTTTCTCGACTCACCTGTTTGTGAGTCGAGCTAACCTACTCGAAATACAGTAGAACGGTTCCGTGTATATAATATAAAAAACAAACAGGTGAGTCGAAGCAATTATTCTTAGGCGAAACGGGGAGCCACGATACAAATACAGTACCGGTACCGGTACTGGAATTGTTTTCCAACTTCTATTAGGAAACTTCCTCAAAATGCACTGCACTAATCTTTGTATTTATTTTAAAGTTAAGTTAAAACTCCATCTTTTACATGAAACTTTATCTGTAATTTGTATTGGTTTACTCTTTGCGAGTGTAATATTGACAATGAGCAATAATCTATACTTAGTCGTAGAGGAGTTTTTTTCGCTCAGTCATCGTCCCAAGCGACACTAGGGGGTGACCAATTCTCATTTTCGTGGTGAAATGACCAAGATGAAATGGGTACTTACCTAAAAGAAAAGAAAAGAAAAAAGCACATTATAAGCATTTGTCTGAAATAGCGCTAATTGGATCGAAACGAGAGTTTAGAAAGCAAATTTTAGTTAATAAAGCTTCTCATTTTCGTCATAAAGTAGTGAAACTATTCGCGCTAAGATGGCAGGTTTTTATTGTAATGTAAGCATGTGATCGTGTGTATGATTATAATTAATAAAACATGGCGCCGTGTTAAAAGTGGAAGATGACGAATAGGGGTGGAAAGGGCACATTTTCGTCGTGAAATTAGTTTCAACATCTTACGTTGAAAGTTAGGAAATAAAGGGTAGGTAGGTTGGTTGGATGGATGGTATTAGTAAGGATGAGGATTGCGGAAAAAGGGGGTGGTCGTAATGACGGAGCAGCAAATGCTGACCACAGCTCCAGCGCTGATTGGCCGCCCATCGATCGACCACCGACGAGGCCTCTTGGCCGGCCCTTTGCTTGTTCGCGGACGATTGAAGAATGACACCCCTTCCCCACTAGACCCACACTCTCCCACCACGACCCTTTTCCTCTTTCACCTCCTTAACAACTACTCTTCGTACCGACGGACTACTGTCTGGCTAGTACACGACTAGAGATGACTCGATGGTGATGAAAGAGTTATCACTCATCATCTTCTCCCCCTCATCGTGGTAGGGTCGTCGTCCTTCCGGATGACAATAGGGGTGCCTCCCGTGGTGCGCGCGAGGGGTCTGGCCACTTCATTTGGCCCAAAACGACCACCGAACCGAATTTGCATGAACGATCGAAGGGGAGAGGAGGACGACGAACGAGTGAACGTGACAACGACGACGAGTAAAAAAACCTTTTCTATACCCCTACGATTCGAAAAGTCACGCTGACGAAGATTCGTTTTGTGGATTTTTTCTTTTATTTTATTGCGATTTTTTAGCGAACGAGAGTCGTCCGATCGACGCCGGAAGTGCCCTCGTGTCTAATGGAGCACGATCGCTTCCGCCGCCCCCACCCGCGTTGTCGTAGTCGTTGATTTATTCGTCGTTGGTCGCATCCGATGTGGCGATCTCTCGACCCCCTCCGACTCGGTCCCTCGTTCAGCCTTCTCACGGGCCACTGACCACTACGATACACCGACTCCTCCAACTTATTTTCCCCACCGACGACGTTCGAGCGCTAAAAAAAAACGGCATTGTATCTACAGTAGGAACTTTTTGTTGCGAACCAAACGTTAACGTTACACCAACCAAAATACCAGCTGATGGTCCGATAGCGATAATGTTAATAATAAGTTGTGTAACTTGAATTGTTCGATCGATCTAGTTTGATTGACTGGGAATCAGTACGAAAATAGCGTTGTTTGCTTGTTTGTTTTTATTCCACAGTTCAATAGCAACCAAAATTACACCAGTAAGACAATACAATCAAACAAGTAAAAACACCAGTGACTTAAAATTAACATATCATCATCAAGTTTTTGAAATTGTGTTTTAGACATTACGATATGATGAAGTTGTTTTCTTATTCTCAAAGGCATTGCGTTCCAAATCTGGAAAGTATTATGAGGAAAATGGTTTTGCAAAGAACAATCCGCTCTCGATTGAGATATAAATCTGAACGAATTTGCGTCACGGTGGAAAGGCCTATGAAACGAGATTAATGGAGGAATAGTAAATAACTTTGTAAGTCGAAATATAAACGTGTCGATTCCAACCAAACAATAGACGGAACAAACCGTTCTATACAACGGTTGTCTGGTGGTGCTAATTTAAATTCTAGTTTATACATGTAGTTCTAGGTGGATTTTAGAGTCTTCGGTTCATTCTTGGTTTTTTCGTGTGTGATGCGTGCGATCGATCGATGGGTCGATCTCTGATGGCGCTGCCGTTCTCTTTCCTCGTCGTCGTCTTCTTGTGGTGGATGTTGGCGTTTCTTTCTTTCTTGGCTCTTTCTTGGCTCGTATGTCGGTTGCCACCCCCGCCGGGGGTCGTTTCCACCCCCGCCACCACCTCCCTTGTCAGCTGTTCTGCCCCGGAAACCTCGGTGCCGACCTCGGAAAGATGGCGCTCCAGCCTCCTCGTCCACGCCCTCTACTCGACAAGACGGTGGTGCGAGGGCGTTAGTGGAAGAAGAAGAAGAAGAAGAAGAAGAAGACCCCCCTCTCCCCGACGAGAAGGGAATGATGAGCACGTGCGAGTGCTATCCTCTCGACGAAAAGACGATGAGCGCAGCACCAATGGAAGCTTAGAAGATGAAGTAGAAGCGGAAGAACAAAAAAAGGAAAAGAGAAAAAAAAAAGGAGTAGGTGCAGGCAGCAGCTGCAGCGTCCATGTTGTAAGGGTTGGCGTTGGAAGGAGGAAAGGGTGGACGAATAACCACCCCCTCGAGTTCATTTTCACGCCCCTCGCCAAAACCCCTGCGTCGTCGTAAGAACTTTACGTCTTCCTAAAGAGGAGGACTCGTTTCGCTAAAGAAAAGCCAAAAGCAAACTAGGGGATCACTTTCTTACTCAATTGTGGACAAGCGGCGACAAATTTTTTCAATCGATTGTGAGATAAGATTCTTTAGCGTGTCTGTTTGGTGACACCAACTTAGATCATGCCATGTTCTTGGTGTACGTACCGTAAAAAGCTTTTTGTCCTTAACTATTGGCGCTCATTTGTAGCCTAGTAAGACTCGACGTGCACCGACTCGTCTCTTTATTGTTATCTATTGACAATAACAATACATCCAAATCAACTTAAACAAATCTAAAATGAGAATAAATATAATAAACGATCAAATTTGTTGATTGGTGACAGAATGGCTCTGATTGAATTGTGCTTGGTGGGTAGGGATAGTTTGAAAAAAAACGCGGGACTTGTTTACTTGTATGGTGTAGAATCAATTTATGAAGAGGGAGAATATTTAGGTATTTGCACTTAGCCGATATTGATATGTATCTAGCTGCTAGAGAGACCAAATAGGGTGCGGAGTAAGTTGTTGTATGTCACAGACAAGCGACGGGTTGTAAATTCAAAAGCATCGGGCCATAGTAGAGTAGTAAGTACAGTATTGGTATAATCTTAGCTTCAAACAAAACACTTTTTTCACGAGTGGTCAAATAAGTTTTTAATGAGAAATATTTTTTTCTCTAATTTATTGTTTAAATCCTCTATAATATATGCTGCCAAGTTTAAATGGGTAATGCCAAGAATGTTGATCTGTTTTGTTTCATCAATCTCAGGGTTTATAGAGTTTACTTAACAGGTTTCCTTATTCATGATGTCCTCTCCGTCGTATTCGTTTTCTGTTGGGTCCAAGTTCCTTTGAACTTGACTGCTTCTCAAGATAAACTATTCAAACGTTAAGAGCGCGTTTTCACCAAAAACGTTGTATGTTTCCATGACAGCGAGTGAGGATCCGTGGCTTTGGCTCGATTGCCTCGATTTTGATGACATTGATTCGACGTGCAGTGCAAGCGTTTCCCATTTTGTGACTTGCTGTACATTCGTAAACTTGGCTTACATTCCACTGCTCGTCTTAAAAATGCTTTTGATTCGGTTGATCGCCACTTGTTTAAATACGTTAATAACTGTTGTACTAATACCATGTTGATTTATTTATGGTTTTTATGGACTGTTATAAAAATAAAACAAATTTTCTCCATCTGAGATAAGCAAATACTGTATTTATTAGATATCTATACTGAATATCATCGTATTTATTGTGCTGATTCAGACTGATAAATAGTTGAAATGTATTGTGTTTTGAAACTTTGTATCCCCAAAAGTACAAAAAAATATAGCAAATAAATACAAAAATTAGATAAAATACAAACACTGCAACTGTATAAACATTGTATGTACTGGGATCACGGCTGGCAGGCAGCCATGTTTAAATCGGAATCCCTTATATTGGAATCTAACTGTTTTCAGAATTTCACATATGTATGTCAGTAGAGTACGGTATGTGTGTGTGTCTTGGGCAGTTGTGGTAACTAATAGCTGCACCATCATAGGACGGAGCTAGTTATCAGATAAGAAGCCCGTCTGCGTCGATTGACATTACATTGAAGTGTAGGACTAGCTGTACCTAAATTTTATGCGCACTGACTGCCGTTCGGTTAGTCATATTTAATATTAATAATAATAATAATAATAATAATAATAATAATAATAATAATAATAATAATAAGTCTTTATTGCACCCACGGTGGGATCAAGTACATCAATACAGTTACAATAGGGGAATTCACCCCGAGTTAAAAGTAATGGGTTTCGTTTGGTCATTGCGTTGTTAAAGTGGGTACAGTTGTGAATAGACCTAGGTCTGGTGCACTCAAAAACAAACAACCGTATGGTCTAAAGGGAGATTGTTTGAAACTATTGTACGGAAACCGCACTAATTTGAGACTGTTCGAGCACATTCTATCACGCATTTTTCTTGCTTTAACATCAGAATTTAGAAATCTGATGATAAAATGACATAGGTGGTGGTCAATAGTTCTCAGGGCCGCATCCAATTGCACGCAGGCGACCAGTCACAATAACATGGTTGAATGTAGATAGCTTAATCCTATACAGTATGTTGTGATGTCTATCCAGGCGAAAAGCCGTCCTAATACACTTATTATACGCCGATTTGAAGCTCTTTTTAACTGGAAAAGTGGTCCATTTTTGCCTTCGTAAATTTGGAAATCATCAACATGTTAACTATGACCAGAGTGTTTTATAGAACTTTGTTTCAACATGTAAATAACATTTTGTGAACGATTTACTTAAACTGTTTTGTAGCTGTTCCTCAGGATCGTGTTAATAAAGAATATGGTGCACTTTAATTCAAAACGTCCCATAAGATGATAAGGCGAGGGTGATGGTCATCAGTTGGGTTTTTTTATGAATCCGGAGAACTGCTAGAAAACCTGCGCTCATGTTAGGTTAGATTCCAAACTGAATTCACATGGAACGAGGTGAACCCGGGATTTCTCGCGTCAGAGTTGAATGCCTTAACCATAAGATAAGGTTCTACAGGGCCACCACGGGCTCTTGACGTTAAGACTGGAAACAAAATCAACTGTTGTTGACTGTACTATTTTGCCTATCGTCTTAAGAGATGGCATTATGCCCCGAGTGAGTCAAATGGCGTAGACCCCCCAAGTGACTCGAGCATCTGTTGGTCGTTGCTGTTCCACTTTTGTTGTTGTGGTCAGAATTGTTTACGTTTTTTTGTTGGTTGGCCATGGCGCCACGATGGCGTCCGTCGTCCCCCAAAAGCTCCAAACCAGCCGTTATGACGTCAGGAGGGCCGAACGAGAAAGCCGCCATTGGTCAGTAGCGTTAGGGTTGGTCTTTCTTCTAAGGGACCGGTCTTTGATTAAAAAGCAACCCGGTCGTTAGACGGAACCACCTGACGGACGATGTCTCGAGCGTCGTTGGTAGGCCTTTTCTCAGCTGGACGAAGCGGGTGGTAGTGCTGCCACCGCCTTTGGAGTGGAGCAGCGATATAAAAGGCCACCATTGTTTGGGGTTTATGAGTCGTAAAAATTATATTTTACGACGACACGTAGTGACGGTGAGGTTAGGCGCATCACCCCCTCGGGTGCTGGTAGACCTTAATTTATAGACCCGATATATATTTTATATCGTACGAGAAAGATATCGTCGTCAACCGTTGGTTTTGGCTTGCGGGAACGATTCGGCGGTGACGGGTTGTCATCGACGCGAATAAATCTTCTGTTCGACCCTTGTACGTACGGCGAGATTGACGCTCGATCTTGGCTCGCACGAGTGATTTAGGAACGTACTTGGTGGAGTGGCTATGAAACAAACGGTATCGAAGGGTTGCGACCCTCGAGTGGTGGATTCTTTTGGTGGAACGCTTTGCCCCTTAGGCTGATTGGTCTTTAACAATGTGGATGATTTATTTATTTAGTTCGAGCCGCTGTAACGTGGGAGGCTCATGGTCGTTGAGTTTGAGAAATATTTGCATTTCTAAAATAAAGGCGATAGAATTTGTCCAATTCCAAAGTCGTTCGATGATTTCCATTCTTTTCTTCTTGCTCGACAGAATCTTTCCAGGAACGATTTCTGTGTCTTGTCGTTGACGCGCGGCGCGATGGTTCCTATGTAGTGAAATAATAGTTTTAAATCGTCCATTTTCGATTTTTGTAATTCAACGAAGTAATGTCATCTTTGAAGCCACGATGTCCAGCCGTTACTCTTTCTGCGACGTCACTGTTCGGCGGGCCACATCTCCAGTTCTTGGCACCGTTGTGTCTTTTCCGATTTTCAAACTACCGAGGAGTTGACTAGGCAGCTATTCCAATCCAATTCGATCCGGCAATCGGGAGGTGGAGTACACTTTGATTTTCAATTTAGTTGGGAAAAGGGAAAGAGAGGGACGTCTAAAGATTCATTTTGCCAGAGAAAGGAAGGAAGGAAGAAGGCGTTGAGGCTGAAGTGTCAACAGCCACCTCGTGTCAACAACGAGACTCAGTCAGTCGTCGGTGCCATTTTCGTCGCTGGGCGCCATTTTCCGCTCGAGTCCAGTCGGCTGGTTGCCGTTCTTTGAACCAAGCGACGCGTTTTCATCAGCACCAGCATGTGAGAGAGGGGGAGAAGCTGACGCTTCCAATCTCTACTTCCAACCCCCACGTCGTGTACGTTACCCCCATCGTATCGCTTTGATGAGATCAGACTTGTCGGCGAAGAAAAGAATCGAGAAGCACCTTTGTCTCGCGAAGAAATCGAGAAAAAAATATCATACACATCTTAAAGGGCTAAATAAAAGACACTAGAAGGGCTGTTATGATGGTTTTAGCAAAAAAGAAATTAAAGTGGTTACATTTTCGTTCAAAACAAGCAAAATTGCATGCACGGCGACCGTGTTGAACTTGTCCACGCCTCCAACTGTTGTAGTTATTTTAATTTTGTATTTTACATCCCATTGGGATCTTTACAAATAAGATACAAAATATGTTGGTTTTTTTTTTTATAAATGAATACATGGAGTGTTGGTGACAAGAAAAGGTCAAAGGTTAAAATTCTCTACAAAATTAGTTTATTATTATTATTTATTATTATTATTATTATTATTATTGATTCGATCCAATGAAATTATTCGCAGAAATAAGAACAAGATAAAGAATAAAAGGTGCACGAGTAGGTAATATTTCAATAGCACGATACATGGAATCTTAAACCACGAACGCAATGTTGTGACGCTTTATTACGAAACGAGGGTGTATCGAAAACAGGATTTGTGGGTATATATCAAGCGATATATGTGATCTTTGATATAAATCAAAATATGTATCCCTTGATATTCATGTGTGTCATGATATTTAACCTGAATTTTACATTTTAAATGAAAAACTGTTTTATTCAGAATTGATTAAAAAGTCAAATTAAGTTACATTCGGCTCTGTATTCTGCGGGTTCAGCATCCATGGATTTCAAGATCCATACAGCAGATTGATAAAAATTCTAAAAAAACAAAACATTTTCGAACTAAATTGAGCACCTAGCACTACGCGGAACCTATGTGAATTTCATTACTTTTGTTAGATTAGATCTGTTCTTTGTTTTTGTGAAAAATCACTCCTAAACAGAGATTAAGTGGGTTTTTCTTTGTCATTAGTACTTAAACACAATACGACTGTTTATATTCTGCTAGGTATTATTAATAAGTAAGCTAAAGGTGTTATAAGGCCTGTGCGAAAGGTTGTATGTAGTTGGTATTATGCAAATACAGTAGAATAGAATTACGAGCACAATCCGTTCCGGAAGCGTGCTCGTAATCCAAAAAATTCGTATATCAAAGCGAATATCCCCATAAGCAATAATGGAGTATACACTACGTACTATACAGTAATGCACAGTACTACTCGTATATCAAGTTAAAATGTATTACAAAATTTTGCTCGTCTTTCAAAACACTCGCAATTCAACATTCCACTGTGCTAATGGAAGGAGGGGTCGTTGAACAATTACCTTGCCGCCAATACTGATAGCCGCCAACTGTATAGGTGTTAAGTGTTTAGTAGTTGCAGTGATCTTTTGAGATATCTGTATAAAGTAAGCTACACATTTTTTTTGTGCACAGTAAAGCAAAACTAAACTAAAGTTTGGAATTTCCAGTATTCTACATTTACGCTGAATTGCTCAGCAAGATTGGGAGATGCCCAGTAATCCGTAAAAATTGGTTCCATATAATAGTTTATTTGGTTGTTAGGGCAAACAAATTTATATAATTGGGTCAGTAAGAAAGTATTGGGATAAGAAATGGAGAGGGTGATTTTCAACTTTATAGGATTTATGAAGATCATTAGAAGTAGTAGGTACACAAACATAAATGCATTTAGTTGATGTGTAGTTTACTACCAATAGCTTTTGTGCGCAGCAATTCATTGTTTGGAGTGTAAAACCGATCCATCCAAATAAACACTTAACACATTTCAAACACAGGTAGGAGATGAATTTTTTAAACTCAAATGCAACAATGCAACCTCTGCTCGTGTTGTAAAGCACGCTGATAACACTCGATAGCCTAAAACAGACGTCTCAGTGAAATACTCTAGTCACTAAACATCTATTTTTTTTATAATTATTATACCATCCCATAGGGACAAATAGTTACATCAAAATAAATTGTTAATTACAGTGGAGAATATGACTACATTTTTTTTCCATATGGTAACATAATTAATAGTCGCTATTCCTAATAGTCGCTAAAGATAAACTCAATATCAAAAAATAGTTGACGTTATTTTTT
>JAQIWH010003002.1:0-21774 GCA_034695005.1 Cryptops parisi | reverse complement strand
TGCTGTGTGATCAGTGGTCACACAGTGATCACCTAGCTCGCCCCTTGGCTGCCTCAAGCTAATTCCGTGCCAGCTAAAGTGGGATAGAGTATACTTCGATACAGCTTGCTTTCCTGCCGAGTACAGCGCATTGCTACAGCTTTTAAAAACTTCCCAACAAAATACGAATGTGAAATAAAACGTTTTTACAGAATTTTAATTCTGTAGGTATAATGATACAGTACATTTAAGCTGCGTATATAGTATTTATCTATATTTCCTGTATAAGTTCATTAAATGTAAAAAAATTCAAATTTATAGGCACTGATAGGAATGAAACTTCAGAACCTCACGGAAACTGGGAATAGAAAAGTTAAAACTCATTTCGGAATGTGTGTCGAACTGGATGCAGGTAAATTATGAAATTTTACTGCAATACCGTACGAAAACAGGTATCTAAGTTACAAATAATGAAAAAAATTAATCACCATGCCAATCTATTAAATGTTTTAAGAACATGTTTTGAATACGGTAATACTGCGCAATTATATAATGCAAAAGATATTTAATATAATTTTGTTTAAAAAAAAAAACATTTCTGTATTAAACAAAATTGCAAGGCATAGTTTTGTATAGTGTATTATATTTATAATGTTTAACCTAAAAGTAAAAAAAAATAGCACTACGTCATTCACCAATCGCATATGTAATTGCAGGACTTCGAAGTTATTCTAGAGACCAAAAATATGTTTTTGGTGTTAAAGATGACAATTTTGCAACACACTGTACTGAACCATTGCTTCATGTAAGTACGTCACGCTGTCATGCGCAATGTAATATATGTTATGGAAAAAATTCTTAACTACGAAACACTGAGTAAACTTTAAATGTATTATTTCTTATAACATATCCAATATGTAATTTTTAAAAGTGGTTCTTCTGAGATATTAATTCAACTTAATGTCTTAGATTCTTATCACTCCACACATAGAAAATATTGACGTGTTGACAGAACCTTTGCCTATTCCAGCAAAAACTTTCAACCAACTGGCCTTCAAAATGTTAGAGGTAAAAAACGCGAAAAACCTAATAAATGAAAGGCTCTTTTCAGTAACCGATCAGCTCCAATTATTGCTGAAAATTGGATTTTTTTTTTTCAATGAGTAAAATTATTTGGAAATTATTTGGTGCAAGAAACAGGTCAATTTGATGCTCAGATAACAAGATATTATCATAAATTGACAGTCACTGTTGGGTGTATAAGCCAAGTTAGCTTCATGACTGTCCAGCAGTTCTTTATTATTTGTTGTGTATAATTTTAGAACAAACAACAGACAGCTCAATTTTACATTTTTCTTTACTGTAAAAATAAATATATTACCAGTCCAGTATTTTTGGAGAAAATATGTGATTAAAAAGTGATCTGTACATATCTATATGATTTATTTAAAACATTTTGCATATTTTACTGTTCAGCTTTTTTGTCGGTACTGTAAAAAGTAGAGCTGACCGGTTACTTTCCCGGGTCCTTCAATTAGTTTAATCACTGCCTGGTTTAATCTATCTTGTTTGCAGTTTGATAGAAGCAAAACTGACAAAAAATGTGCTGAAGATCCAATGAAAAATTTGAAATGTAAGAAAAAATGTTTATACGACAGATATATGACTGCTGATATGCCTTGCAGGTGATAAACTGTTTACCTTGTTGTAATCGTTCGGCTGTTGCTAGTCATACTCAAATGTTCAATATCTCATAGGTTACCGTTTATGGACAAAGTTGCCAAATATGAACTCTGTAACACTTCTGCATCTGCCAAGCAAGCCATGGGAGTTTACAACCACCTTTTCACCAAATCACATCGTTTCATGGATTGTGGATGTCCACGTAGTTGTCGAGAAATTATCTACCGAGTGAACCACGAAACTTATTTTGTAGACTCGCCTTTCATTATCAACACGTTTTATTTTTCTACCAACATCATTGAAGTTTATGCAAGTGTCACAAAATATCCCTTCGCTAAATGTTTGGCAGACGTTGGAGGTTTACTTGGAATTACACTTGGTTTATCAATCCTTTCCATCATTGATAGTCTGTATGCACGTGTAACGATCATGACTAACAAGTACCGTACGCAATAGGAAAATCTTAACTGAAAAAACAACTTTTGAAAATATAATTATAGTTATTTACCAAATGATATTACTCAAATCACCACATGATACTAAACCACGTATTAATTCACATTTGCTACAAAAAATATTGTTTTTTTGGTCATAAATAAAATTTAAAAATTTAAAATGACATTACAATGAAAATCCATGCACTAGGTATGCACTGCACTGAATAGAGATATGCACATGTGTCAGTTCAAAAGTTTGTTTCACACACATTTCCAAAGCTAACAACCACGCACGTAAATCGTGTGCGATTTTATTTGTATATATATATATATCGCACAAATCGGGAATCGATAAGTAATATATTGCTTTTTAAATCATAAACTTCGCAAAGTATAATACTAACAAATTAAACTACAGTATCTTACCTTGTGTGTCAACTTGTAAAGGAGTGGAACACATTTGTGTCGAGTCGTACGTAGTCAACCCAGCAATGGAAATAATGCTCATGATACCTATGAAAACACACAGATTTAAACACCACTTTATAATTTCAAATAATTGTTAGTACTGCATCTTAAATAAAACTTAAAGCATTATTATTATGACTACTTTGAAAACACACACGTACTATATTATCTAGCTAATCGTATGTTTCAAATATACCCACACTAGTTTACAAAGTACTAGTTTATAAGTGTTATATCATGTAGTCAAATAAGCGCAATTCTGCTTCGGGTGACCCAACGTTTATAATTAAGTATAAACCTAAACTTATAATTTCATGGTTATACTAACTAAATGAACAATTAGTTAACATTTAAAAATATGTATAATTAATGCCTTACTATTGACGCAGTAGTCTGGGAATTCACTATCCACGTTCTACCTTATAGTGAATTATATTCCATTCATTTCAATTCAATTTGTTTCGAATGGTTGATTTGTACCCAACTTTTTAATTCTGTCTTCTTAATTTTAAGCAATTAAGTTCATCTTTATAACTAAAAGACTCCGATCTGCGTGAGTGTGTTCGTCAGCTTCCTCTTTTTGTTTTGCAGCAGGCGTAATTTTATACTGGACGGCTCCGCATCGTCACGTGACACCACCTGACACGTCACGAACTGCATTCATTATTATGCTGGGTGGGGGGAAAAGTGGGAATGTGAATGTCACAGTTGTAACTAAGCGAACCTCCAGTTATAAATTAATTCTTATCAATCACTTAAGTACCACCCACTTCTATGTCTGTAATAATTTTAAGCCGTTTGGATTTGTTTCTTCAAATACCTTGATCTGACAATAGTTTATATTCAGCATAATTTCAATAATTTCATAATTTTTCAACAGCTTATGTAATAAAATATTAATATTTTTTTCAGTATTTTTTAAACATACTGTATTTATGTTGTTGTCAATGTGAATATCTATCGTTATATGTGAAAAATTCATATGGATTTTGCTGACATGGATAATGTTGTTTCAAAAATAAAATCAACTATAATTTGCATTAGTCATGTTATTAATACAACTTGCATTGTAGATCTTCAATTCTTTAAATTTCACAACTGATCACTGCTCTAAGCTACTTATTTGATATACCTTACTGTATTATTAATAATATTCGTTTCAAATTTTATTAATGTTGTATAAATTATGCGGTATAACTTTGTGCCCACTTATAATATTTTAATAATAATAAAAAGTTAAAACAGTATAGCAATGATTTGAGTTTAATTATCATCCTATGTTATGGCAGCTAAAATTAAGTGGAATTAGTATGAACGAGAAAAAGATTAATGGAACTTCAATAAACAAACAAAAAAATCAAGAATAAACATTTTCTTTGCAAAATCAACAATTTATTATGTTAATTTGGAAAACTTTCATACAGACTATAAAAAAAATAAAATAAAAAAACAAACAAACATATTGCCCAAAGATTAATGAAAATACATTTGTACAAACGATTCCACAGCTATTATACACATTATTGGTCAATTCTGTGTGACCAACTGCAGACCTATATAACTAAGGAAGGTATGTCATAGAGTACATGAGCAACTACAATTCATACCTTGACAAAATATATAGACATGCAGAGTGCAATGTGTATATGATGTGGAATGTCGTACAGCAGTGTTAATCGATAATCTTCGTGTTAATAAATGATGAATGAAAATTAAAAAAATAAAATAAAACTGTTAAAAACCAGAAGTTGTTAGTGTACAGTTGAGTCGGGTTGGCATGCTTAGACAATAGGGTAACTAGCCTGTGTGGCAATTCCGCATTGGTTGCTCTTGTTTCGTGACATTTTGATGTAACCACTGTCTCCCCATGTGGTGTCCCAACTAAGAAAAAGTTAGTGTTTGAAAGATACTCAATCGTCTACAGTTTACTAACAAGATTTAAAAATCGTTACCTGTTCTTTACGAGCCAATAAGCTTGGCCATTGTCAGCGCCATAACCAACAGCCAAAACACCATGATCTAACATAGTGCTACTGCAACCCTCTTCGTCGTAGACTCCACCACTGAAATTAAATCACCCAATTAATTAATTATAAGTGATTTCTGAACCCAAAGTAACACAAAGTTAAATCATTAACTAACCTGTAAAACTGGAAAGATAAGTTGCTAGCATCAATGGCAACAGAGATCGGTCCAATTTGAGCAACTGCTTGTTGCAAAGCGTTCTCATCTCCGCTGGCAACATCCTTGTAACTAGAAATAGTGGCTCCAATATTGCTCTTGTCGAATCGGCATTTACCATCCTGTAATTCACAAAACGTTTACATGGTTACAGACTTTCTCAAATATTTTGTGTCATTTTATCCTATTTAAATATTAATAATAATAATAATAATGGATCAGATCTATGAGTGTATGTTTGTGCTTAACCCCGCCCATCGCGCAGAATCCTCCTTCAAGTCAGATGTTATTGGTGGTTGTTAAAATCGAAACCAGACATAAATGTAGCATCCTCTCACTAGACGGAGTTGTTTAGTTGTAAAAGTAAAAAGTACAAATACGTTTCGTAGTAATAAATCTAAAGTTTGTATTACTAAATTTCAACCCCTATCTCATTTCCCCGTGCTTCAGCACGGGTCTACTTCTAGTAATATAAGAATACGTAATTTGCACCATAAATGAGGTCTGGAGTTACAGCGTGAATCGAAATTGACGACAATAAACACATATTTAGTTTATAACACATTACATCCAAGTTTTCAGGCATCATATTGCTCCAATATTACTGTATATATTTGAGCAAAATGTTGTAATCAATCGTTATAATTTACTATAAACATGAAAAATTTAACATGTTTTTAAAATTTAAATTACTCCAGGCACAAGATACAATCGTATAAGCCAGAATATGTAATAAAATATGTAAAATCGAAATTATCTGTATTTTAGCCTGTATTTATGTACCATTGCTTGTATGTCTATATTGAATCATACTAATAAGGAAATCCAATTACTTACAACGCCCTCGTAAGGATACGACTTCTCGGTGTCAATTCCTTTATTCTTGATGATGTATTCGAATCCTTGGTCCATCAAACCTCCATTGCAGCCCATGTTTCCTATTTAAAAAATTAAATATGCTTCTTTTAACTTCTTAACATAAAATATTTTTCAATATTAATAAAACTTTATGATCGCAATATCCAAACCTTCAGGTCCAGAACAGTCTACCAAATTTTGTTCACTCAGAGACACCAATTTTCCAGTTGCTTGTGCATGAGCTCCCTCTACAGAGCCAGTGGTGGAAAATGCCCAACAGGAACCACATTGTGCCTATATTATATGAATGTTATTGACTAAATATGCTTTAAATAAATATAATATATTGTCGTAATATATGTAGTGATATAATAATGATAAACAACTTAGAAAAAAAATCGAGAAATTGAAACTTGCCTGATTTTTGACGTCAGTGACAACGTTCTTGGTTCTCCAATCAACGGTGTCTGGTAAATTTTTGACATTTACGGTGTTTGTGAAAACTGAGTCTGTTTGTTTTTGTTGCAGTTTGAGACCATTGTAGTATTTGCGGAATTCCAAATTGGACTGAAATAAAATACAGAAATTCGTTTATAAAATTACGAATGTGATACTGAACGCGTAGTTCAGTATCATACAAAAAAGATCCGTGATTCGTAAAACTCCTATAGGAAATAATTTATCAGATATATCTATTGGGAAACAGTTTCTTGTTTAAAAACGTATCTAAAAAATATGTGTATGAAATTGTTTGAAAATTGGAGAATTTATGGAGTTATCCACTTGTACAATGAATTATGCTTATGGCTTATACAAAAAAGTTTTAAATGTTTGCAATAAACGTTTTTTTTTTGTTTTGTTGTACAAAAACGTTTCTATGAATATTTGAATAAATATTAATGAATAATAGTAATCCAAAACTCACCATGTCAGCAAACTGGTTAATTCCTAGACGGAAGTTCTTGAAGCCCATGTCGTGCAATCGGTTGTGGCTTTCGATGTGGCCGACGTTCTTGTCGAAGAGGAAACGACGATGAGCTTCATTTACTCCTTCATAATTCTTGTTGTACCTTTGCTGTTTAAATAATAAAAAAATAACATAATATGCAAACACGTTGACAAAATGAGGCCTTGCTAGTTCCATTTGATGTGTCACAAGACCATAGTATAACTTTATCACATCACATAACTAAGTTTTATAACCGATCACCAGTGAAAATTCATTCTTAACTTTGAAAATTTATGACTAAGTTGTGGTATAATGATATAATTAATTCAATAATTAAAGACTTTCTTTGAAATTAAAAAAAAAAGAATACCTTAAAGATCTTCCAGTGTTCATCGAGATCAGGTCGGCTGGCTAAAGCCACAGCAACGAAAAGTAGAACCAGAGCAACAGTCTTCATCTGAAAATGTAAACGAATTACACCCTGTAATATCTACATTATAAAGTTAACAATGCAATTCTCTAATCCTATATATAATAATAATACAAAAAGTATGCTGTTCAATATATTGGAAATAGGAGCAGCACAAACCTTGAAAGTCAAAATTCGAGAGTGAATTTGAACAATAATGAACGCTTTATATAGTCAATTCTATTGTCATTATCTCAATGTAATTGAATCAAGTGCACTGTTGAGTGATAAAGGTTTTGTTGTGTTGAGTGCAGAATGAAAATATTTTAAACAATTTGATAACCTCAGCTTATCGAATCATGTGGGTGATTCAAAAGTTATCAATTTGATATTTGAATTGTTGATCATGCGATGAAACACAACTACATACAGTTTCCCCATATGAATTTGTCAGTACAAAAAATCTACCTAAATAATAAAACCCAGTTGGGCTACCTCACTCACTGACTGATTGGTTCCTGTTCAAACCAGTTTCCATTCAATTCAAAGTTTCTAGCTTCGTTTCTGGGTCATCGAACAATAGAACATTTTTTGCTCAACTTAATTAAACTTGACTAATTAAATCATCCCTAAATTTTGATATCAAATTCCGATCTAGCCGGTTACTATTTGTTGAAAAAGAGTTGTTTTTTTTTTTTTTGTAAAAATCGAGCCATTATTTGTTAATATACATTATTTAATATACATTATTGGTTAATATTTATTTTAAAAAATCTCCTCAATTTGACGGATTTAAAGCAAGTTATTAATAATTTATGATGAAATTCGATAAGATCTACTTAACTCAATTGATAAAAGAATTCAAAATTAATATATTTGTTTAAAATTATAAGTCAACTAGCATAGTGTTTGAATGATTGTCTGTAAACATAGACAATTTCATATAGTAACTAGTGTGCCATCCCCGTCGCAAGCGACAGTTGGCCCAAAAATGGTAACCAGCAGGGGCGAGTCACTAGTCACTTTCTAACTCCAGAGGATTATTTATTGTTTCTTTATCCTCCAGTTCAGTTTCATTCATGATCAAATGTAGGATGCATACCAAAGTAAGGGAACAAAAACCAAAGTACTCGATTATCGAGTTTAACATCGATTTTGACGTCACATCTGTCTCACAACAATTTTAGTAATAAAGATTTCTAATTTTGGTTTATAGACTAATAAAAAATTTAAACTGTTTAATATTTTTTATTTGCATGAAAGTTTAAAATTTGTATTTCAAGTTGTTTAATAAGTTAAATTAAGTTAGTCAATATACTACAGACAGTAAACAAAATTAATACAAATTTTTTTTTATTTAGATTACATGACTTGGCATACTTCCACGTTAAATAAATAAATATCAATTCCAAACTATTGATAAGACCAATTTCAAAGTTCGATTCGTTTTTAAACTTCAAGTTTTTTATGTCTTTCCGACACTTATTAATTTAACTTGGCAAACGACCGATTAACAAGTTTTCTACGATAACAGGGCAGTAGAACTGGAAATTGAACTTGCTTATCAATTGTACATTTTGCAAGGTAAGCATCTAATTTTTCGTTTTTCACAAAGATAATTACATTACCCTGTTATTATGAATATGTCATCACCATATAGGCCTACTTAAAAACATATTGTGAAACTACTGGGAGCAAGTGCCAAGGTGAAAAAAAAAATAACAAAAGAGATTAAAGATCAAAGGATAACAGTAATTTCTTTCATTATGCATGAGTATATAATTTTTAAAAATTATATATTTGATATAATTTTATATATATATAAAAAATTAATATTATAAAGCATTAATCTATAGTATAAAATATTATATATAATCTATTATATATATTTTATATATAATTTTTTATTATTATATATTTTATATATAATGATAATTATATATTTTCACATCACCAGTTAAATTTAGATAACTGTACATGACTGCAATTCTTGAACTTTGCTGCAAACTAACTTTTCACAAACTACTTTTTATTTGTCGTACTATATCTGACTATGTTACATCTGAGTATTATACATATATCTACATATTATCTCAGTATCTTACAGTATATTGCATATATATGTATTTTTATTTATCTTTGTATTGCATTATAGTGTCCTATACTGTAGTATATAAGTCATGCAAAATAAGGATATACTGAATAGCACCAAAATTAAAATAGTACCAATACGGTTTTTGTTTTTTTTCGATATTAAGTAAATGAAAAATTGGATTAGAATTTTTTAATTTTCATTGATAAAGATTAAAAAATTCAATTAAAATAAAATACAGTATGTTAAGAGTTGATTAGAATTGAAATTTATTATATGCTAAAGTTCTGAAACAGGATGGCGAACGTAGTTAAAGAAGAGAGACCGACTGGTAAAAGTCCCTTTCCAGTAGTAATCGTGACTGGAGGAACAAGTGGTATTGGTAAAGCAACTGTTAGATTATTCGGTAAGTACAATAATAAGTCATGTGATTATTATCAAATTATATCATTTAATTATCTGAAGTGATAACGCATCATCATTTTAATTATAAGCATATGAAACAATGACACTATTGTATTACATTATGCTAACAGTACAATGCCCTATAATTTATCTACATTAATTTTCACAATAAAATATTTGCGTAATATTGTATAGTCAGCTACAGTCTACAATACGTAGTTTAGTTAAAAAATATATTTTATTTTAATTTTTTGATCAAAAGATTTATTTTCGAGGACTAATTAACGAAACAAATATTTGTCAATAGTGCTGCATTTTTCTATGAATGGATACAAATTGAAACATTTAATCAAATAGTTTTAACATTTAATTTTGTTAATTCAAACAAAAGTGATGTACATAATGTATAATGTGAAAACATTTTTTGAAAAATTATTTCAACCAAAAAAAAATTAATTTAACTGTAATATGTATTTTTTTTCTAGCTGAACGTGGGTGGCATGTAATATTTTGTTCTGACCAAGGTAAATTTAATTACTTATAATTATGATTTTTCAAAATACAATACATTTTTTAACTATGTAAACTTTTTATTAACGAAATTAAATTTATGCATTTGAAAAACTCGTATATAATGTTAAAAAATTAGTTTATGTAGCTTATTTTGAAGAAACCCATTGAAAACGTGCTGTACTTCAATGAGAATAGTACATTTATAAGCGATTTAACCGAAAATATGGAAAACTCAATGTAAATAACCTACAGTAATTTATAACTCATTGAAAACCTGCTGTACTCAATGAGAATAGCACATTTACAAGCGATGTAACCGAAACGATAAAAAACTCCATTAATAATAATAATGACCCAGCTCTGTGAGTCATTATTATACGTATACGTATGTGTGTCATAAACACTTTGTGTTGTAGCATTCTGTCAATAGATGGAGCTAGTTATTGATTGGTTGCACGTTATTTAATGACAATGTTCCCTTCTTGGAACTACTAGTTGTAAATAGTTAAATTACAACTGCTCAGTCTAAAACTTATGTTAAAAGATTTATCAAAAATGCATAATGATAAATTATCTTTGTTTAAAAAAATTGATTTTTATGTATAAAAAAACATTATTTCTTTTTGTATGTAGAAAAAGAAGGTCTAGAAATACAAGAAATCTTGACCAAAGATTTTCCTCAAGTATATAGATTCTTGTTATATGACGCCTCTAAAGAAGAAGATATCAAGGTGAATAAATATATACACGTAATCAAGTACAGAAACCCAACTTATCAGAATAATCGTAACTCAAGTTCATTAATACTTAGACGAGATATTGTAATTGGTACAAGGTTATTTGACAAATTTATCCTTTGGTTACAAAAAGTGTGTTACTATGCATGTGTTTACTGAAAATAAAATTGCAATCTATTCGTTTACATTCCAGAAAGTAATTGATTACACTGTAGAAACATTTGGGCATTTGAACTGTCTTGTCAATAACATTGGAGTACGTAAGTTGACAATACCTTTGAGTATTTTTAACAATAAAAAAAAACAAAAACAAAGAATATGATAAAAAATAAAGATATAAAAAGGAGATAAGTGTGTAAGTTTGAACTGGTTCAATATTTGATAAAGTCTCAAGAAGTCTCAAGAAGTACGAGAGACTTGATAAAATGTTTGGGTTTTTCTGGTTTTACTAAAAAATATGAACAAAGTTAATACACACAGTACTAGCAATAATAGTTAGTTAATAAATATTAGCAAATTTATCGGTTCATTATTAATTTTAAAGTTATAAAACATTAAACAATTCCAGATCCGCCACCAAAATATGTAGATGATTTCACATCTGATGAATTTCGAAGTTTGTTTGATGTTAACGTTATAAGCCATTTTTTAGCAACAAAAGTAATTTATGGATTTTATTTAAACTTTTTTTCTTATATTAAACATAAATACATTTTTTGGTGTTTTTTTTTCTTTTAAAGTTTGCAATTCCTCATTTACGAGAGACCAAAGGAAGTATAGTCAACGTTGCTAGTCTAGTGGCTTCAATAGGACAAGCAAAAGCTTCCATATACTGTGCGACTAAAGCAGCTATAGTAGGAATGACCAAATCTATAGCCATTGATGAAGCCGCTCAAGGAGTAAGAATTAACTGGTAATATACGTATTTTGTATATATTACCGGCAAAGTATATAAACCAGACATTTATTAGAATGCCTAGTCTGTTTTAACAAAACATCAACTTATCATTGAAATACGTTACATTAGGCAAGATTTTAGATTAGATTAGAATTCAAGCCTTTAATCAAACTTTAAATTTTGCGACATTTAAGAGAAAATACCGTAAGATTACCTGAGTAACCTATTTACATACAAGTTGTTATTTCATACGTTGCCTAGAATACGAATAAGATAAGGAAAATAATGATTAAATTTCTACGAGATTCTATTTTTTAAAATCCATGTCTAAATTTTATGCTTTTCTGGTAACATGTTCACTAAGTTACAGGTATGTCTGTAATCAACCAAAATCCAATTTACGTTTTAATTTATAACGCTCTCTTTAATTGCACATTGATGGTTGGAACACAATGAGAGCATTAACTCACCAAAATTATTAACACGCCAAAAAAACCATTAAAACAAATAATCTACCGTAATAGACAGTGAAAAAATGGTCAATTATCGAACAACTTAATTTAAAAGATGCTCAAAGCATATACTATAGTGACACCTAAGCATTCAATAGGTTGACAATCTCAAATCTACAATCATTAAGACCTGTGCTATTCTGGAAATTGGATTTTTCTGGTTTATTTATGGTTGATTTTTAAATAATCACCTTATTTCTAGTATTACTCGCATACTATCTTGTACCTGTAATAGCAAAAATTTGATACAAAAATTGCTGTAGGCCTACTCTTTTATAACAAGTTGCAAAACAGCGGATTCTGCCAGTGACAGTGTCATCTGCTAGTAATGCCATCAATAGCACAAACATTCCGGACCAGGTTTTGCGAATTATTGGTGTTTTCAGATCATTAGTGTTTCAAACTTTCCAATTATCTGTTTTCAAATTGGTTTTTAATTCCGGTTAATTGAGGGTTTTCAGTTGTTTTATTTTAAGATCGAAAGTGGTTCACCTGTAATTGTATTTTAATGTAAGAGAGAAGTGAACTGTACCAATGTTCTGTTTCAACTATACAATAAAATAACAGTATATTTTTCCATTTTGAATTGAACAGTTTATCGCCTAGTAACATTTGGACACCTGGATGGGACAGAGCATCCAAATTCGAACCAAACCCTCAAGCAGCCATCCAATCAGGCCAAATGTCACAGGTAAGAATTGTACGCCAAAACGACTAATTTTTATTTCATGTAAGATTAATTAAAAACCAACAAGAACTAGATTAAAACAAAAACCAACTTAATTCTTTATAAAGCATCATCTATTGTAAATCTATAACAATCTATAAATTTATATCAAATAGCTGAAAATGGTTAAAATATTTAAGAAGCAAACTTACTTTTATGTTTGTATTTTCTGTAGGTAATGGGAAGATATGGAACTCCTGAAGAATGTGCCAAAGCCTGTTTTTTCTTGGCGACAGAAGCAACTTTCATGACTGGAGTTGATTTTCTATTGACAGGAGGTTCAGAACTTGGTTATGGACTTAAAGCAAATTTCACATCTCCAAATTAAAATGAGTTTTAAAAACAAAACAACATATATTAATCTAGCTATTAATACGTTTAAACCACCAATTTAGCGTATAATATAGTAAAAATAAAACCTTAATGGATTTAATTGTAAAAACAACACATTTGAGTGAGTAATGCTCATATTTATTAAAACACGAATTCTGTGAATGGCATCCTGTCTTCACTGACCAATAAACCTACTGATCGACATTACGCTAGCTTTTATTTGTATTCATATTGTGGACATCATCATCATTCTATTAAATGATAGTCGCCATCGCTTCCTAGTATTTAGAGACCTAATGAGACACATGAGAAAAAATCATGGTCATTCCATTATCATTATGAATTCCAACACACATGATCATAGTTTCTGATGAGTCGTAGTGAGGCAATTATTTGCAGCTTATTCAAAGGATATCCTCCGGAAGGTTCTCTAGCAATACAAAGTGCATATCCGCTTATGGATGCGTGGTGTGTTGGTTTTTGAAATTTGATGCCAACGCGCAAGGTTGGACAAAACTGTCTCCAAAAGCTCGTATTCATCACAACAAACATTTTGTTTCCGAAAAGTAGACACGAAATGATGTTTCTACAATTTTGCCTGTGTGTTTGTGTCTTGTCGAATTTTGTCCAATTTTCAGATGCCTTCCGTGAATATAAATGGGGACCATGCCCGTCACTACAAACTGTAGACAATTTTAATTTCGATAAGGTACGTAGAATATTATTATGTGTAATTAATGTTAATACATTTTAATAAGCACGTTGTGAGAGTACATAGGAATATTTGTGTTTATAACACCAAATTGGTTTTGATTTTTTAAATTATGTTCATGTACTCATTAAAAAATACAGAGAATTTTTTATTCATGTCAGTTCCATATATTTTGCTAATATTAATATGCGAGGAGAGATATCTCCCAATTGTGCTCATACATACAAAAAAATTCGTTATTATGCGAGTATGTATGGGAATGTACAACGTTCAGTTCCGTGTATTTATCTATTATGCATCGAGCGATATCCTCCAAGTTATGTAATATACAAAAAAAATAATTCGTTAATATGCGGTTATGTGTGAGGATACACGAGTGAATGAACGATGTCTCATGAACGCTCGTGCATCTGATTTTTTACTACCACAACGTGTATGCAACTTGTGGCGCAAATGCCGGCCCTCACGCTGGAATTACAGCACAATATTATTTGTTCATGTAATGTACATTTTGATATGTAAATTTAAATAACTGCGAGGAATGTGTATATGTTTCGCATAATTGATGACTACTATTAAAAAAAGAAACTAGTAAAAAACCCGAGCTTCGCACAGTGAACCTTTCGCATTTGCAAATGTACTGTAGTTGTTGGTTTAGTTCACTGTCAAGGATACAATTGCAATTATTCGTTACATTCGCGACCAATTAACTTTTCCGATTTGCGAAGTACACTCACCCCGAACAAACTAGTTATAATTTATTTTGTTTTCCTTTTAAAGATGACATTTGAAATTTCCTATACATTTTGCGATTATGTTTAAAATTATAAGATAGTCGAATTATTTTTGTTAAGTATTATTAAATTTCATGAATTTTTTTTTATAGTTTAAGGGAAAATGGTATGCTGTGGAGAAAACTAGAACTGTTAGTTCGTGTATTACATACACATTTCAAGACGATTCGGAAGGAAACCCACACGTTATTCAATCACTTCGACCATTTGGAATTCGAATCCCCACGTAAGACAATGAATCAACATGTTACTAAATAATGCATTCTGTACTGCCTTTGAAAAATAACCTAATATTATTAAAAAAAACATGTATTACAATAGTTTATAAAGTAGGTACTTGGAGTTTAACGAGAGCACTCGACTAATACGTTGTTCATGATGCGAGAGAGTATCCAAATATATGTTTTACTTGTGAATAAAAAATAACAAAATGATATAAACACACATTATGAATGTTAGTGTGAATGTATCTTTTTAATTTACACACATATTCGTTTAATGCCTGTAAACACTTATTGTATAGTGATCAACTTTCCGATACCCCCACTGACCAATACGCTCCAGTTTTTTGCAATCATTTCAAGACCACTATTTTCACAGTTTCATTGGTTTGGAATCGTTGTCGTACAATTTCGTTTGTCATTTTACCGAAAACATGGTTGCTCACGTCCGGCTACTACTTGTTCAATCAAAATTGAAGGACAACAATTCCAAACCAATGAAACTGTAAAACTGGTGGCCCTAAAATAGTTGCACCAAACTGGAACAAATTCGTCAGTGGGGGGGGGGGAGAGTATCGAAAAGTTACTCACATATTCCAATAAGTGTTTACAGGTATTAAACGAATATGTGTAACTGATTAAACATAATTACAATTGCAACACTATTACTTACTACATCAGTCGATCATTGTCATGAATACTGATTTATATGTATGGCCCTGAAATGGTTGCACAAAACTGAAACAAATTCGTCAGTAGGGAGGGGGTATCGAAAAGTTACTCACACATTTCAACAAGTGTTTACAGGTATTAAACGAATATGTGTATAAAGTAATGAATGGTGTACTATTACACTAACACACTTGTACATAATGTGTGTCTACATCATTTTGTTATTTTTTTTTATTCAGAAGTGGAACTTATTTTGTTATTCACCCTCGTAATTGCAACATAATTACAATTGCAACACTATTACTTACTACATCAGTCGATCATTGTCATGAATACTGATTTATATGTATATTCTTTTCAAGTTTGTCTGTTTTTTTATAGTTATTTCGAAAGATTCACCCAGAAGGGTGACTTGGATTCACCAGATCCTTCGCAAGCTTCGAAAATGACAGTAGCTTTTCCATTCAGTTTAAGTAAGCGAACGTTTTTGTTGACATATCAAAGTAGTGTTTATGACATTTATCATAATTTTG
This sequence comes from Cryptops parisi, assembly GCA_034695005.1. Classification (NCBI taxonomy): domain Eukaryota; kingdom Metazoa; phylum Arthropoda; class Chilopoda; order Scolopendromorpha; family Cryptopidae; genus Cryptops; species Cryptops parisi. Next base: position 5,661 of record JAQIWH010003002.1, on the reverse strand, counting down.
TGTCTTTCGTTGTGTTTTATAGTACCCTACGTGCCTGTTAGTTTCTGGGTAGTGACATCCGACTACGACAATTATGCAGCTATATGGACTTGCCGAAGTCTTTTTATAGGTCATTTGCAGGGAACGGTGGTTCTTAGTCGAAAACCAACTATGGATAGATCAACGCTCAATAACGTGCACGATGATTTGTCACGCTATGGAATCAATGTTGATCAACTCAATCAAGTAAGTCATGACGATTGCCAATACGACGACAGTGAAACGTTGAATCCCGCCGATTTAGATGACAGTCATGAAAATCGAGGATCTGACGCAACTTATCCACCCGATGCAGAAAACGAAACTTTTTAATGCAGATTTTTTGTCAATGGGTTTTAATATAAATCCTTCATGCAATGTACAGTTTTGTTTAATGTAAAATCATTGGTGTATATTGGGTCTAGGACACCTGTATATTGGATCTAAAAAATTATTGTGTTCCAATAAAATATAAAACTTGAGTTTTTTAAACAATAATGAACTAGCAATGAATGGCAATGAAATTAATATATGTGTACTTATCTATATGCATAAAACGCTTAGGTATTGTGTACAATATAGTCATCTGGTAGGGTCTCTGCTGGCTGATTGGCTGAAACACGATGGCTGGCTTGGTGAGATTTGAACGAGATTTGAACCGAAATTCCTTACGAAACGAGGATTAAACGGGATTCCCGTTTGATTCTGGCATATTTTACGCCCGGTTCAGCTAGTAATAATTAATTTACTGAAGTGAAAAGATATTGCGCTGCATATTAATAAAATATGTATTTTGTGGTGACCGGATTTCGACCCTCAGCTAGCTAGGGAACTAACAGAGATCCGATCACCTCCCAGGTTCGTTTATTGACGTCTGATACCATAGTGAAAGCGCCGCAGCCGCGAAACACCGCTAATCACGTTAGTAGAATGCAACCAGCACTACTACACCAACACTCCCACACCACGATACCTGTCACTCAGTATCTGGTTGTCTATGGCTTGTCTTCCTGCTGACTACCTTCTCTGCATAACATCTGGCTGGCCGCGTGAATAACGGGTTCAGGTACACCCGATGAAAGAACCACATTGATAACCAAAGTCAGAACAACGCAGCCGCTTATCATAGGAAGTCTCCCTGGATGTAACTGGAGAGGACAGCCACGTCAGCGTCAACTTTACACACGGGAGTGGTGGGCGAAGAACATTGGCCTCCCCACAAAACCGCGCAGCCCCGCTTCCCGTTACACGTCGGATACCACCGGCAGAAAAGACGCCCATGTCTATACAGTGAAAAAATTAGAGATCAAAAGCCCAAGTTGATGATTCATCCAAGAACTGGATCATTTCGGGGTCTAAAACCACAGGGGCAAGTTTTGTTCTGCTGTTTTCTCCTGCATCATAAAACCATGTTCCATGTTTATCATCCTCCTCTCATCAGCATGTCTGTATTCCTAATTTCAAAAAGTCAGGGCCAAATGACGTAGCTGTAAAGCCAGTCCGTGCCCTCGTTAAACTCCAAGAACCTATCTACCTCCAAGTTAACTTAACAACAATACCTCTCGTGATATGCTGCGTGCCAGCACACAGCGTCAACTATCTGTTTTAAATACAAGATTCATCATCGTTTAACTTAATATCACTCAATACAACACCCTACCTCCTTTATATCGTATAATCTGGATCCCACAATTTATGTGTTAATTGTATTAAAACCTCAATTCCCATAAAAATAAAAAAATTAAACACTAATAAAACCGACTTCAAAAATTACGCTGAAAAGTGTAAAATAACTTTATTTCCAATACGATTAATTACTGCATGCGTTACTCAATTGTACTACGAATTAATTTTAACTAGGTGTACCCGCTCGCTTCGCTCGCTGCATAATATAGGGAGAGAGGCAACAACCGGAAACTGCTTTTTCACGGGCTTTGTGCGTGGAATTATAGTGATGAGTCCTGCAGTGAGACACCGGAAACTGCTTTTTCACGGACTTTGTGCGTGGAATTATAGTGATGAGTCCTGCAGTGCAACATAATATAGGGAGAGATGTTATTTATTATTGTAAAATCATATTGATAAGCGTTTTAAAAAGTGTACGTTGGAAGTCAGCGCAATGCACGAGAAAAGAGAAATTCCTGTTTGCTCATTTATGCTGCATTTGTATGCGTGTGTTGTACAGACTTCAAACGTACACGTCTTAAAAACTCATAACAAAATATTTTCCTAATGTTACGAAACATCAAAATCTAATTCGTAGAAGAATTGAGTAACGTATGCAATAATTTATTATATTGAAAATAAAATTATATTACACTTTATGAAGTACAAATTGGACATTATGAAGTACAAATGTCTATAAAAATAATTATCGGTATTGTCTGTTTTATAGTTTAAAACACTCTAGCATTTTATCGCATTTAACATACAAGTAGTCCTCGATTTATGCAAAAGTGACTTTTCGCAAACACCTCGCATAAATGGACTTTCTAATTTTGTCGATAACAAGAAACTTTTAGTTGATGAACCGTATTAGTTAATTTTTATAACTTGCTCACTAAGTATTAGAACGGATACACCAATGGGTATGATAGTTTATTGTCATTGAGAATGTTCTAGAAAGATATACTGTTTCGTTTCTATATACTGCCCTTGCTTATATAAGCTGACTGTGGCTATGGAGTTTGACGAAACGTCAAACTTTACACCTACCAATGAGCTAAGAAGGTGGTTCAAAAAGTCAGTTGTACCTTTAAATAAATAAATAAATAAATAAATAAAATAAAATAAAATAAAATAAATGAATAGATATGGACGCACGCTCTGTTTGATGTTGATTGCATCGTAAGAATATTTCTGAACAAGCGTTTCCATTTTGTTGATTTCTATAATTTGTTGAATTCGTGCTATATGAAGGGCGTCGAGTAATATAACGATATGGCACATTTTTCAAATTGCTCGGGAGAGCCTTTTTTTGTGAAAAACTCCATATAGTACGGTACTATACTCAGCAACAAAATGATTCTGTACATTATGTTGCTATTTTTTTTGGAAAATCCAGAAGTTGTAAAGTAAAAAGTTAGAAGCTACTGAGGGGCAGTTTGATGTAAAAATGTCAATTTTTGAAAAAAGTTTAACTTATCAGTCTATTGTGTATTGTTCGAAACTCTTCTTATGTTTGAAGTTTTAACTAGTAACTATCCAAGTTTTGAATTTAGAGTATCTTCGTATCAAAATTCCTGATTTGTTGAAAGATTAACATCATGCTTAATGATATTTATCGAACGAAACGTATGATGAATATTTCGATAACCCCACAGAACAACTTCGCTCCCGTGCCACTATTTCTCACGGGCCATCACAAAACATTTCAAAGGTCCAACGGGGAGGGGTAACGAATGTTCTTTGACTGTGAAGATGTATACACTGATTTTATGCCACAACACTCAATGCAGCCTCAAACGCTAACCAAACTTCGAAAAGATTGCACACTATAGTTGCACACTATAAATAAAATTCTTCGGCGGGAGATCGAAAAATTCATCACACGTTCGGGTAAATGCCTATACTCATTAGGCTATTATGTGGAATCCAAGTAATATATAAATGTGAAAGTTCGTCTGTAAGTTTGTGACTCCACCACGCAAAAACTATTGATCCGATTAACTGGATTTTTTTTTGTTAGCATATTAGAGGTTCCAAAGAACATAATAAATTAAGTTTTATTCAGATTAAAGTACGCTTCGATAACTAATCTCGGATAATCACGATATTCATATATAAGTATCGTGCAGCGGGCAGCAGTGATGAAAATTATACGGTATAGTTAGTGTCGTGCAGCGGGCAGCAGTGGTCGAAATTATGCGGAAATTATACAAGCACCCCCCTGCGTGAGCTGTAAGCTTAAATAGCACTTATCGTGCTAGTCGGTCGTGTAAGGGCCAATTATTATAAAAAAACTGCACTTTGTGAAGAGAACACCAAACTTGGCATACATCATGTCCACACCCATTGTCAATGTTTAGGAAGGGGAGCCACCTGAAACCAACCCCCCAAACAAAATGGCGGCCATGTTTTTCCAAAATGGCCACCTAACATGTAAATTACGTTCAATATTTTAATACATGTAAGTTAGGTGTCTAATTATATGTTTTATGGGGTGCCCAATTCAAAAAAAGGCCCAATAAACTTGTCGGAAGACCATAGGAAGAGATATCAAAATAACGACCAAAATGGCCCCACATAATTTAATTTTCATATTAAAATAGTGTAATAAAACTAATTTTATCATTCTGTTTTATATTTTTAATGGTCTGGTCTGGTTTATATTGTTTAGTTTTTCAGGAATTTAAAAACTAAATATATATTTTGGTCATTGCTGGTTTCATTACACTGACACAAAAAGACAGGAATGTTCTTTTGTGAGGTTCTTTTTGGTGTCCTATTTTCGAAGTTATTACCAACCAAGACACCAGTTCAGCCAAAATGCACACAAGAACTCTTATACATCCTTATTACATCTCCATCTATCTATTACTCGTGAATACGTTAAAGAAATGGGTTGGTTGGATCATGTATTCGTGTGTCATACCAAGGAGGGGAATCCAAGTTCTTGGTCGATGCCAAGAACTTGGATATTTCCTGGGCTGCATATCATGCGTCTCTTTTTACTACTCCAGTGGTTCAGCATTACATCATTCTTGAACCCAGGCCAGTGTCCTTTGATAACTGTCGATCAACTGCTCTTTACCTCGTGTAAATTGATTCAGTGGAATTGGCCAGATGTTTATGGAGAAGATAAATTTGTTGTCCTGTTTGCATCCTTCTATGTTGAATTTTTGAAAGTGATAGGAAAGCTTCTTGACAGCTCTGAGTGGTCTGCTCTTGTGGCAAAATCAGGAATCTTAACAGAGACAACGGCCGACAGTGTTCTAAAAGTGACGCACGTTACGAAAGCCAGAAAGTTTCATCAAGTAACAGCGTATGAATCTGAAGAAACAATGGAACAGTGGGTGAAAACGCATTCTGAACAGACTCCAACATTCCAGTTTTGGCTTATTGTTTTGAAATTAGAGATCCTCCTCCTCAGTTTTGTTCGTTCTATACGTGAAGGAAAGTATGATCTCTTCAAGGAGTGTATCAAGTCAATGCTGCCGTGGTTTTTTTCTGGTAGACCACATTCACTATGCGAGATGGCTTGCTGTTCAACTTGGAGGAACTATCATTACGTTCACCAGCTGTTCATGCCGAGTTTAAGGCAGGGAATTTTGTTATACGAAAGTCACCCAATCCTTTTTCTGCTATTGCAATAGACCAGGCCCATGAGAACACAACAAGAATGTGAAAGATGGTGGTGGTGCTGTCGGCATTCTTTAAAATTCAGCTGCATTGCGGAGGTGGGCTATGACAGGTCCTGAAGTACAGAGGTTGGTGGAAGAATTCACAAGTCAAACGCAATCACGGTCCGAACACAAACCGTTGCATCATGAACAGTACCTTTCGTTCCAAGAAAAGTTCGTGGACGATATTTGTAAATTGAAAACAAGTTTCATTAGTGCTGGTGATCCTTTTCAGGAGACCTCAGGTGACCTCATATCACTAGAAAATCGCATAGTTTCTGATGTGGTATGTGTAACAATG
>JAQIWH010003001.1:0-21780 GCA_034695005.1 Cryptops parisi | reverse complement strand
TGTAGTTTTTTTTTAACATACAGGTATATATATATATATTATGTATATATAATGTCCTAAAAGTTGTATTAAGCTTTATCAAGTTTGACGACTAAAGTAGCTTATATACGGGACACGAAATATATAAATCTGCACTACCGGTGTATACTATATGGGGCACGAATTATATAAATTTGAGACACCATATAGAGTAATTTATTTATATATATTTATTGGGTGATATAAAAAAAACGTTAACACTTATTTAGCATTTATGCTACTTATGTAAGTGTTAACATTTCATTGAATAATCACCCGGTATAATATAACATGTGAAATGTTGGGTGGTGAAGAATTTAATACTGAGAACCATACCGTACTATTTTTATTTGTGGTTTTTAATTTTGATTGGTAAAAATAATCATTTATTGGTATAAATTGTACTTTTTTTTAGTAATAATAAAGTGGTTGTATTTTTTCTTTACGCTTATATATTATAGACTTTCGTTACAGTAAAGTAAGGTTTTGGTTAGGAGGGATTTTTATTATTAGTTAAAAATGCTAGATCAAGAAAAAATTGATTCCTGTGCCAATTCATTCTTTATAATCTATTTTGATTTAAAACAAAACTTGAATTGGTTGTAATGTAAGGGGTACATTTTATTTGCCTAATTGAACGTTTTACAGATCTTACAATGTGTATTCACGCTATAATAAAAAAATGTGGTAAAACAGTTTCGATGAAGTTCAATTAATTTAGTTATTCAATTTAGTTAAATTTTCTTAAACAGTGGTAAAACAATTTCGATGAAGTTTAATTAATTTAGTTAAATTTTAAATTAATATTTACCACCATTAAGGCTATAGCTTCTAATACTTTAATTACTACTCCATACATTAAGCAGCAACTGATGACACGTGTAGGTTGTTTGTAAAATAATTATTTCCTAATTTTTTTAGATAATTATGTGTATCGTCATGTTTATCAATACACTATGATGTGATAGTACATCATCAAAGGATTACATATATCAAAGGAGTTCTAGTTTAAACCGGATTTTATTTGACTCCTACTACAGTTAGTGTATGTTTGTCAAACAAAATCCGGCTTAAATTTGAACTGCACTTGTACTAAAAAAATTGAGTGACTTGTGTGTATTAACTCATATTTTTATATTTTTAAAATTAATTTTATTTTATTAATTTTTAATATTGATTACTAGTGATTTTAGTATTTTAAAAAATGAGACATCAAAATTCAGTTCAAGTGAAACGTTAAGTTGGAGTTAGCACCATACACGGTTGTAGATCAAATTTCAATGTCAAGTTTTATCAGTTAATATATTGTCTGAGATTTAACAACCCTCTCAGTTTGTAATCATTAATGGATAAAATTGATTAGATTACTAGGTTTAAAGGTAAATCGACCAGGAAATCCCTACACGTATAACTCACATGAATGAACAGACATACTTTTTTTATTATTATTATTATTGAATGAATTTTGTTAAGTAAAAATAAAATATGAAATAATATGTTTTCATTGAATTATTCACATGTGGTATATAGTGGTACCGGTAATTAGTTAAATAAAATCAATGTAAACTTTAATGATGATTTCCGCGTGTAATTTTCTTTTCCTATTCTCAAATATTAAAAATTAATGAATTAAAACAGAAAAATATCACGTATTTTAACAAAAATACTAAAATTGAATTAACCATGCCACTCGTGCCACGTGGATTCAGTTTTGACACCACTGAGGTAGTTTTTCTCAAGGTTCTCCCGCTTCCTTCTGTTTCATAAAACTCTATTCTATTTTCGTAATCCTCACCTGATCATCATTTCTGAACTTTGCGATTTTAATAAAGTTTGAGGACCAGATGACACAGCTGTATGGCCCTCAGTCGGTGACTTCCTAAAAACAAGTACATTAAGTATTTACTGTAGTTGTAGCTACTTACTGGACTAACCAAATAACATATAAAAATGTTTGATTTACTAAATACAATGAGATATGTGAGCATCAAGTAACTACTAAAGATTGCGGAGTTACTCCATGGTGAAAGTAAGGAAAACTTGAACTAATTCATTCTATACAATGTTATTGGTTACCTTGTTATCTGCACGAATTTTATTGGTTATAAGACAAATATTTTCGAATTTCGAAATGTATAATTTATTTTATTTTTAATATTCTGTGTTGTATGTTTATAGAGGATGGCACAAACGTCCTTTTACGATTTTCAAGTAAAAGAAAAATAAGAGAAATCAATTTAATATATGTTTGAAATAATAACATAAAATACATTTCTTAGATTTTTTTAAAGTTATTTGCAAAATATAATATTTTTCAAATGACGTTCTCCTTGGGGGCGTTGACATATATTACTTGACATATATAAACTGTCTCGCAACAATGTTTTTCAAGTAAATGATGTAACAATTTAAAATCTTTCTTGAAGCGTATATTTTCAAAACTCCCACGTTTGTACTTCAAAACGTCTAAATGACTAGTACTGTTGATGGATAAATTAGCTCCAAAATATTGTCACGTATAACTATCTTAGTGTGAAATTTTCTTGAAATTACTAGTTAGACTAGGAAATTTCTTAGTTTATCGTATACCGGTATCTTAGGTATTTCAGTAGTTTATTTTAGTTAGGGTTACTAACTTTTATCAATTATTATACAGTACCGGTACATATATTTCAATTCAGTATCACTTGCTTCAGCTATGCAATTCCGTATTACACACTTTAGCGTTTCATGAAATAGCAGATTTCACATGTAAATAAACAATAAATATTGATAAGTTTCAGTAATTCAAATTAATATTTCATTATTATTTTTAATCGTCTATAAAGACGAATTTAATAGTGAATTTTAAGTGCAACTAGCTTGTTTTGAAGCAATTTATCGAAAACATGCAGATTTCAATGCGAAAAGCTGTCAAGCAACTTGCTTCAAAACATAGCGAATTCAAGTGCAAATAACTTCTTTTGAAGGAATTCATCGAAAACGTGTGCATTACAGCCAACTTTTACAGAAATAATGGTACTTAGTATCAAACATAAATATAACTTAACAATTGTATGATATCTATATAATTTATTTAAATGAATACATGTACTGTATATTCACTGTAGGTATATATATCTTTATTGTATATTTATATTTACTTTATTTATATTACGATTTGAACAATACTTTTCAAAACAAACTATTTGAACTGAATTCTTTTTGCACTGCAGAATATATACAATATGTTATATTAAAAGTAAATAAATAAATAAATAAATAAATACACATACAGCATATAATACCGTATATATGAAATACACTCACTTAAACGGATTTCATTTAAGTATTCCATTTCATGAAATTAACGTTGACTGTAACATACATCATGCTATAAAAATAAGTGAATATACAGTATTGTCTGTGGTGTCAATATGCAGGAACTATTTTGTGACTTGTAAAACATTCTCAACGTTAAAATTCGAGTAACACACCAGAAATATCTTTCAATAATAAGCAGAAGAAAGAAAAACCAAAGGCCTGCCCAGAATAACGTCTTATGTTACAAAAATGTAATATTAAGATTATTAAGAAAAAGCGTGCCTCATATATGGGCTTAGCTTAGTACCACCAATAGACAAACTCATACCTACCTAAAACATACATATATCACTTCGAAATTGGTCACTTAATATATGACATCAATGTGTTGCTGAATACTTCTTTTGCCATTTACTCAAAACTATGAATTGTTACATGCAACATTATTCTGGGCAAGCCTTAAATTGTGGAATTGAAGTTTCATCTTCAAAAAGCCATACATTGTCTATGCAAAAAAAAAATAATCAGAACAAGATTCATGCAACGAGATCAATGAAAAATAGCATCACGAAAGTATTGCAGGACCATCTTATAACTTGTCCTATGGGAGCAGTTTCGTGCGAAAGTGAGCAAGTGCATGAGAGACCAATTTACCTGTCGGGTGGCATCAAACTTAACCCCTAGGGGTGGGTTTTTCCTCAACTTAAAAGGGTTCTGCCGATCTTCCCAGTATCCCACGCTTTTTTTCTTCATCTACTTGGTACCCCCTTTTTCTTTGGCTGTTTTTTATTTCATTTTTGTATACGTTACGTTTTATTTTTAGATGTGAGGTGGGAACTGTAGGGCTCATTAGCATATGGTCAGGAAGCAAAGGGGGGAAAAAGAGTTAACCTTTTCTTTTGTTTTCTCATTGATCCATTTTTAATTAACAATTTTGCTACCTAAGAGTTGGTGAAGTTGTTGCTTTATTTTTTTGTTGCTTTTTTTTTTGTATATGTCTTTGTACCCTTTTGTACGTTGATGATGAGGGTGTCTTAATCGAGTTGGAACAAAATTAACTCTTTCTGGAATTAATTTTGTTGTCGGGGAGAAAATTTCACCCCCAAATATAATTGTTGGGGGAAAATGATTTTTTTTTTTGTATTGTTGTCAATTTGGAGTTTTTCTAAAATGTTTTTCATCTGTTGTTTAAATTTTTTTTTTCAAAGCGTAATTGTATTTCATATTTTTTGTTGCATTATTTTTTATTTATTTTATAGGGCCTACCTAATTTTTGTTAAAAAATATATAAACTTAAAATAATTGCTTTTTTTTCTTGTTTTAAATTATATTTTTATTTTTTAAATGTTTATTTTTTATTTTTCAATAATATTAATTTTAAAATTTAATAATATTAAATATACATGGTGTACTTGATCAATACGACTAAATTATCACTTTCATTCGTTTAGTATTGAGATCGTAGTGGTAATTCATAGTAATAATGTATAAACACCCTACACAATATTTATTATCGTTTTTAACTTGTTAGTGAACTAATAATCAACCACCATCTAGCAGTCAAGCAGAAAAAAAAATTCGTTTCATTTAGTACTTATAAACTGTATATAGAATATTTTTAAAGTTACGGTATATCTTTTTTCATCAATAGATTAGTTTAAACAATTTAGAAAAAAAATATTTAACTACCATCCACTTTTCAATTAGGTGAGTTAACAACGAACTAATGTACACTCATTATTTTTCACATTTATTCTAATTAAGATTCAAAATAATATCAGAAAGCTATGATTCTTTGGGTTGATAACAGTTAGTGGCTAACTACTGGAACATTTAACTTTAAATTTTGTACCTCTATTAACACCATAGAAAATTTGGACTTCCTGTATAATTATTACTTTAATTGTCCACGAAACTTTTGTCTACTTAAAAACACTCAAATTATGTAAGTCGACAAATTTCGGTCTTTTCGTTTATGGCTATTCGTGTTTATGACAATTTTGTTTACGGCTATAAACATACATGTAGACAGATATGTAGGTATATAAATTGTAAATTTCACTATGTGAAAATATAAGAATTAAAAAAATAAAATGGTTACGCAAAACCATGAAGTTCGCCATGCAAGTCCGGAAAAAAAAATCAAGTTAATTACAGAAATTAAACTCGTCTAGACAGCACACCTTGGAATTAGATGATAAACTTACAAAACATTCAACACATGATGGTAATAAACGATAATAAGCGAACGTGTATTGGATTTCGAAGAAAAAAAAAACTTGATATTTACAAATGTGATTTTTACAATGCTAATTGATACTTCATTATAAAAGGAATCGCAATAGCATTTGTAAATATCAATGGAACACTTTTCAACGTACAAAAACATGGCGGAGGGAAACTATTTTTTTTCTATATTATTTTTTATCTTGTAAATATTTCGAATACGTAACTGTTAAATCCTGTATAATGGTGAAACATTTTTTAAATTTTGGTAAAGCAATTTTTTCTAATGTTTTATTATTATTACTTTATTAACAAACAAGAAGGTTCAGTATGTGCAATATAGATTTTTCCATATAGTTTTCTCCATATGTACAATATAGATTTCATACCGCACATGGTGTTGATATTTAGCTTATCCATGTCAATTTATCAGGATATATTTCTAAAGTTCATATTTGGCATATTAATGTCATTTTTAGTTGTTTGAAAGATACACGTCTATGTACGGTGTACGTTCATGTGGAATGTAATGCTTAAAGTTTAGAGCTAGTGATGTTAAATTTATTATTTTATAAAAATGAAATGGCCTGGTGGAAAAGGGTGACATTTTTACAATTTCGAAGAAAACGCGTTTAAAAATCTGAACTTGCCTTGTTGTCTATGGGCTAGTTCACACTTCTTGCACTAATATCTTTGCGCCTATTGTTGTTTTGCTCAAAATTACACATTAATAATCAGTAGTAATAATCAATAATAGAAAAATAGAAATTGCGCCTAACACACATTCGAAAATGCTTCCAGGTCATTTTTGACAAAAATGTAACCATACTTAACACCCCTTTTTTGCACCTTTCAATAATATTATTTTTTTAATTTTTCGGTTTTGTGTTTTTGTATTTTGTATATAAATATACGTATAATGGTTATTGAAACATCGACTTGAAATCTCGTCTTATTTCGCCAGTATCTATAGGAACACCCTGTATATAGCGAGTGAAAGTGAGCTCAGTAAGGTTTGGCAGCAACAAAAAAGCTCCAGACAAAATACCGGTACTTGGATGTCAAAAGTGGATATCCTGTTCCACTGTATACATCTATTGTGTTATTTTTAGACATCCATTTCTTTTGTTAATACCTTTGTTAGATATAAAAAAAAGATGATATACACTATATATTAAAAAAATGCTGTTGATTAATATTAATTCGTGTTACATATTGAAAAAATTTGTTTGATATTTAGCGTTGATAACCTTTCCAATGAATAGGAAACGGTTTTTTGTCTCGTTATATTTTGTTTCTATAAATGACGTTAGTCGTCGTGTTTTTGTCGGATGGGTAGTAGAATATATTTTTCTAATAACATACAAGTCGATATGGATGATCGATTATATATTTATATAGAAGTTTATTTATAGAAGGATAGACAGTCTTTTTAAAATTATTATTTTTATCGACCATCTTATTTTTGTTGTCTGCTCAATGTGCAACATGTTCTTTACCGTCATAAAATATTTGTTGATATACGTTTTTTCTTTTTTCATTTAATTGACCGAAATAGATTATTTTTTTCGGTATAATATAGATTTTTCACGATATCGAACACGCAGGAGAAAAAAAAATTTATTCGCGGTTTAAAATTCTGAATCCAATTAAAGATCGTCTAGGTGTCTGGAATTTCCATCAAGTTACCCTTCTCCTTTTCGTTCTATTAATGAAGAAGAAGAAGACGAATCTCTCTCTCGTTTTTTCCGCTCGTTCACTCACTCTCTCCCTACCTACTTATCTCATCAACACCCTCATGAATATGGAAAGAAGGCCAGTGGACGAGAGAGAGACGAGTTTTTCGCCTCACTTTCCCAAGGTTATTCACCTCTTCTTCCATTAACCCTTTCTTTTGATGAATGCTCGGTAGAGGAAACCCCTCTCCCACTTTTGACACCCCTCCCTTCACTTTGGCCGTGGGGTTTGATGAAAAGGTTCTTCCCTTTCTGTCCAAAGTGCTTTAAACTGACCCACAGACCTTGTTTTGGGCACGACCGCTTTCTCCTCGTTTTGCATCGTGCACTGAGAACCAAAATACCTTTCACCGTTACACCTACTGCACTTCTTTGAGCGCCTAGAGGTACGATATAGTACTCCACTTACTCCTCTTAACTGTTCGCTAAATGGTGGTCACTGCTCCTTGGTTTTTCAAAACCAAAAAAAAAGTTCTTATTTTTAAACTATCTTTTCAAGTGTGCTTTTGGGGTCTTCATGATGATACTGAATTTGTTTTTCGTATGTTAAGAACAAATAGGTTTAAATTATTAACAGATAGGTTTATAATAATGGTCACAAAGTTTTCTCGGAAAAGCAGCACGCGAATTGTTGATTGGACCAAGGGAGTCCGAAAAGTATGCAGTACCAATTAGTGGAATATCAATTTCTTTCCAGGGTTGAGTTTCACTTCCTATTGCTGTTGGATAACAACTATGCATGTGGTCAGTATCATTAAGATCGCATGTAGGCGTAATTACATTGCATACTTCTTTGTGATACTCAGAACTTGCATGATGTTGGTCAATTCATCTTATTGTCGATGGGTACGCTCGTTAGTTGTAATAACACTGCAGAGTTCTTAATTTATGATACCAAATATGCTAGATCACTGTGCAAATACATAGATAGATGTATACTGACAAGACAAGGGTATATTACAGTGAAAACAACTAATAGTATATTAGTTCTATAAATATAAATATAATAGGGTGGTCCTTAGTTTGAAAAAATGGATGGGACATGTTCTGAATTGGTTCCATTATGGAAAAAAAGTAATTTTGGTAAAAATAAAATTAGGTTAGTTTTGAACAATATTTAGGGGTTGCTACCAGGTTCTAAAATTAAATCGTGTGTTAATGCTACCTGTACTGTACCTATGTTTCAAACCAATCTTTCAAACTATCGTTACAGACTTAAATGTCATCTAAAATGGACCAAATTTTGGGAATACTTTTTTAATATTGGAACAAGATAGGGTGGTGTTGCTATTCAAAATTAAACACTTTTGTTTTTCCTCTTTTTATTTGTCAAACAAATGTTTTCAACTCTGGTAGCGACCTGTAAATTTGATCTGGAATTCACCAAATTTTAGGAATAGTACCTTTTTAAATATTGGAACAAGATAAGCTGGTGTCCCGACTCAATATGGAACTTTTGTCCCCACCCCATTATAAGAACCACCCTGTAATAGGTTTATAGTATATGAGAATATAAATGAGTATATAAATAGTATAGTAAAACAAAAAATGTGAACCTTTAGTTGAAGAAATTCTGTGTTAACGTATCTTACACAACAATTAATACATATCTATAGACATTATGCACAGTATCGCTCGTATGGGTATAAACAACTTTCAGATACAATAATTTATAATGCAGTTATCCTATAAATCAAGTTCGTTTTCTAAAATAGAGATAGGTATAGTTATTAATTTTATTTGCAAAATGCGCCATTAGATTATGTGCATGCCTTGAAAAATCATAATTTTATACACTTGATTTCAACATTACATAGTAGGCTATGTATGTCTGTGTGTATAAATCATATGGATCCATCAATTTTATGCATTCAATTGGTTCTGTTATTTGCAATTATTTGGGGGTTACAAACAATTAGTTGCCTACTAATATAAGTTTTCTGGGGTTCGTCCGGTTTTACTTCACGTAGAATTCTTAATAAAAAAACAAAGTTATATTCATTTTTAATATTAAATGTTATCTATTTGAATTTAACAACACTATCTCCTTTACATCATGCACGCTTCATATCTATACTGTATATCGTAAACATGAATTATACTTCATGTGCTACCCGGCCAATCAAATATGAGCGTGCATTTTATTTTCAATTTTTAAGTTCAGGTGATTGCTTACATGTTTTTTCAATGACATTTAGGGTAGGGAATTGGAAATCTTTTATTATGAATATTGTTTGACTTAAAATATTTAATTTTTCTTATACTTAAATTAATAGAGTATATTCCACGCGAATGTTAGTCAAAAAGTATGTGGAGTTGTATAGAATCGAGGTGGTTAAACTTTGAAGCAGTACTTTTTTCTTTCATCTTTAGAAAACGGTAAACAAAAATTGAATTAGATTGAGGGAGACATAATAAAAGAAGAATAAGAGACCTGTTGCACTTCTTTTTCCCTTTCGCTGTTCTCCAATCTCTTGACATCATTAAAATCTCCTTTCCTGTTTTTCCTATTCGTTTTTCAGTTCTTCATCTAACATTTCAAACTACCACTGCAATAGCTGGGGAAGGGTAAAAAAAAAAAAGGTGGGAGTATTTCTTCAAGAAATTTAATGGCATCGATCGAAAACATTACAATTTAGAATAGTGTAAATACACAGTTGGTTTTTATTTCATAGAAAATTATGGCTTCGTCTCGTGTTTCACATGTATACATATTATGATGGTCAATTTTTGTTTTCCCACTGAAAGTTTATCCGTGACCTATACGACTTCATTAAGATTGAGTCGAATCGACGGATCATCCCCTCAATTTTGTTTTTTCTTGTAAAAAAAAATGAACCCAATTAGCTTATTAATTTGTCTGAAAAAAACACTTAAGTTGTTTACTATTTCGTTGCAGATGAGATTCAAAACCGAGAGGAAGTTGGCATTTTATTTCTTCTTCTTCTTCTCGTGAAGGAAGGGGAAGAAGAAGATATGTTTGTCACGAAAAAAAATGACAACAGCAAAAGGCGAAGACAAAATCATCAACAACCACCTGTAACATCACACAGTAAGTACACAGTTTCTGTGGGTTATGCTATATAATATATTGAACAATATACAGTATGGTATATTTTAAGTAGACAGTGCCATAGATGATATCAACACAACTAAATTGAGAATCTTCAATTTTAGAAACTTTATTAATTGAAATTTAAAGTAGGTATTCTGAAAAATGTAAGATTTGAGAAAATTCCAGGGTTTGTTTAATAATATCCAGTACTGATTTTGTGTTGACAGTTTATGGAATTATATATTTGCAATATCGATTTGTTTTTCCTATTTTTTGTGTGGTGTTTTCGGTGTGAATGTTCGGTTTGTTTTGTTTTTCTTTTGGTCGGAATGTTTTGAGTCACTAGTCATGGTTGAATTAGGGTTTTCTGAACTTTGAGCGCCTATGGTCTCCGTCATAAGCCATTTTTCATAACCCGAAAGGGGAAGTTTATACATTATTTATAAATTTAAATGTTTGCGCGACGTCGTCTTAGAGCTTGTCGTATACTCACAGTAAGACCTTACAAAATTCATTAGTAATTCATCAAGTGGAATTTTCAATAACAAGGTACCGGTACCAGTTTTTGAAATAACTAATTTTAGGCATTCTGTTTTGTTTTTATTAAATAACTAAACAAAATGCGAATTTTTAAAAACACGTTTGATACAGAATTCTAGCTATTGCATTACAGGAATTTTTCGATTTATTCGAGTTTTTATATGCGGTTTCGCTAATAGAGAAATTAAGTAGGTTATTGAGTGAATTGAAGTACCGTATAGTATAACCAAGCAGTACACTACGACCAAGTAAATAGGAAACTATGACCAAGTATACATTAATACAATTACCAAGTGTATATTATATTATAACTAATCTCTTTACAGATGTTCGTTATATATGAGAAAACTTCCTTATTATGCGATTTTGTGCAATGTGCACAAGTGACTGAAGAGTGACGTTTTACCACTTCAAGAGAATTTCGATAAATACTAAGTTTCAGTGGAACATAATCCTCGCATAAATCGAGGATCTCCTGTGGATAATTTTAAATTTTAATTTTACTTTATTTATTTATTTATTTATTTATTTATTTTTGTGCTTTTACTGAGTTAATTTTACGAAATGTTTATACTGCTGAATTGTAATAATTTTATGCGTACGATAAATCGAGGTTTTGATTTTTATGAAACTAATCAGACCATCCGAGTATAAATCGAGTTTTATTACTAGCGTCCAATTTAAAATCGTTTATAATTTCGAATTGCTGATTCCAATCGGAATCGGATGTAGAAATGTCACACAGCTGGTTGATAATATCCTTATTGGTTTCACATTAAAAGATTTCTCAGATCATAGTTTTTTTTTGAACGATCTTCCAACCTATCGATATCTCGTTTCTTGTCCGATGTTCTAATTCTTCAAATACCGTGGGAACTTATTTAATATTGAAAACAGTTAGCGTGTTACAACCACGAGCGTTTTCCAGAAAACACGATTCGATCGATTTGAGAGATCTTAACAGACGCTGAGCATGGTGCGTTTTGGAGATGTTTTTTCCTCGGTTTTTGTTTGTTTTTTTTTCGTGGTCGTCTTCTCTTTTATTTGTCTTTGGTGAAACATGAAAGAAATGAAGACCGTGACCCTACCAGGCTGCTTAAACCCGTAGTTCCGAACTTGTGTTCTTCATTAATCCGCAAGCTCGATTCTATGGGTCTCATGTTGCTGTGGTTTCAGACATCTTGGGTCAACAAGAGATGCTTTTTTTTTGTTTTTTATTTTCTTGTTTTTACTTCTTCGACCAAAGGCGCCACCAGTGTTTGGAAGACATGAGAAAGTTGTATTAACACGAGGAAAGACCAGAAGGTCAAAATGGCCTACAGCGGTTATCAAAAGGAAAAGTCTGTTGTTCGACACTTCGATAAAGGGTTGCACACATAATGTGAATAATATTATTTTACATCACATTTAATATTATATTTTAACATTATTATATTCAACAACAACTTTTTCTTGGACATTCGAAAATATGGATGGCTGTACTGAACAGAAAGATGCAACATTCATATTTTGAGTTACGAAATAACAAAGAAAAATTGCTTTGAAAATCATCTTGATGAAAAAATAATCAATGAACTTTAATGATTAATTTTATATTTATACAATTATACGAAAAATGTTTGTAAAAAAATGTTTATTTCTCGGATCTGTAACACGTGTATTTTAAATGTTTCAATGAGTTCTTTCAACTGGCATAGTGGTATAACTCCTATTTCCAAAATAGAACAGCAAACTAGATTAACTGTAATGACCCGTAGTTAAATTTAACTAAAGGTTAACTGGATTCGTTTTGCGACTATTTCATTATAGTTAACCGAAGGGTCTTTCTAGCAGAGATTGAACTTATAATAAGTCAAATCACTGTTGTAAACGATCCCTCGCTTTGCCGAGCGATTAATAAACGAAGTTTTAATGATGACATTGACAGATCGAAGGTGATTTTTCCTGAAGATTTCTTTCTTTGTTTTGTTGCCATTCTTCACTTAGCTATGCAGCTGTCCATTCTTTACTTATTCTTGAGAAGAAAGGTTCCTTGTTCTCTTATTGTTCATTCTTGAGTAAGAGACTTCTTGTCTCTTGTGTTCCATTGCATTTCAGATACCATGTCAACTGCAGTTCTCTTCTTGCTAGCAAACTTTAAATGTTTCATGAGCATTAATTATTTAAGATGCGAAAGAAGATATGGTAGATGGGAGAGGGTTTTTTTTATACTTCTAAAGATATCTAAAGGAAAACACGAAGACAGAACAACATAGTTGAAACAATACCGCAAAACCAGAAATTCCAATAAACTCTTAATGGAGGAAAAGAAAAAAAAAGGAATGTGTGTCAATATTGAACACAGAGCGTGTTTGTTTTACACGGAAGTTAATTAATGTTTATCTCCCCGTTAAATATTCCGAAGCAAAAATCATGTGCTTTCATAGCAGTAAATGAATACCCCAGTTTTCCGACAAACGTTGAAAATGCCTGGAAGCAATGATGGAAATCTTGCCGACTTTTGCTCTTTGGTGTGTCTTATTTTCTTCGAATATCTCTGCAAAGTGGTTACATCCGTACAGCCTATGTTTTCTGTTGGGTTGAAACTGTTGTCTCAACACCACGCCAAAGAAATGGAGAACCAACACACTGAGTGGTGTGTACCCAGTGTGAGGTAGTAGGTTGTATAGTTGAGAACTACATCATTTAAGGAGAACTGTACAACTTGCTAACTTTCCCCGGGTCACACCTTACCAACTAAACGTGGCTAACCGTTGAAGAATATTTTTCTCCACGTAATGTATGAATACTACACTTGCTGTGATGTCTTTTGCTTCGTATTTTGAAGTCGAGAGGAATATCATTTTTCCAATGAGGAAATATTTCCCAAAACTCTACACAAGCCGAAGATGGTCAACTGACGATATATGTTCTCGTGTACGCACACATTTTGCGTGAAAGAACACATCATCAAATGAAAGCTAACAACCCCCTTCTTAACAACACCAATACGAACAAACAAAAAGTCACGAACTGGGGGAAGGGGTATTCAAGATACGGAACTTGTCGATATCTTAAGAAAGTTTCTAACATAGCAGTTATCTTTCTCGGATCCATCATAACCTAATATCAAATCGGTTAAGCCATCTTCTTAGCTTGCCGCTCACAGACAGACATACACGAAAAGAATTTAATGTAGACTGTAAGCTTAACGTCACTTTTGTCAAACCAGGTTGTTAACAGTGAGTGAATTTTGTCGATGGAACATTTCGAACAATGACATCAACCATTGAATCGTTTTTATTATTTTTGGAATCACAGTAAATATAATTGAAAGGCTTCGGGCAATATAATGGCAAGCCACATATTTGAAATTGTTCAAGAGAATCTTTTTAACTCCATAGAGTGCCATACCGAGCAACAAGGTGATTCTCTATACTGTATTATGCTGCTATTTTCTGGAAAATCCTGGACGTGATAAAGTAACAAGCAGAAGCAGTACCGAGGGACAGTTCGATGTGAAACTGTCATTTTTTGGAAAAAGTGTGGCTTACCATTATAATTTCTGAAGCCTTAAAATTAAAAAAAGAAATATATTAATAGTAAAGTAGTGTATGACAATGTACGGTATATTTAGCAAGCAACTATTACTGAGGGAAATCCCCAGTTTAAGTGACCACACAACGAAACCACTCGCTTGGACGTTTTGGAAATCTTATATCAAGAAAGTATTAATTGCCCATATCCAAATTGGACAAACATACAGCAAAAAATGAAGATTTCACCGGGACATTGCATCACTCAGTTATCCGGAACATGAAAAACGTTCCGTTTTTTAAAGCTGCATTTGTGATTGTGCTGCTGCTGCTGCTTGGATGCGATTTCGGAATTCTTTCTCTTCACCATCCTTCCTCAATGATCTTTGGCCAACGTCTGTGGAATATTAAGGACCTTTTTCCTGCGTCGACATGGAGTAGAACCCACCCTCACACACCATCATCGGGTGATGGCCGATGACCCCCTTTCTTTTTCTTTCTCTTCTTCTATCTGTAGAATGGGGCCATTGGACCTTTCTCGCCCCTCACACGCAGAGCTCATCTTGGAAATCTTTCTTCTTCTTGTTCTTCTTCTTGCTTTCTTAGGAAAGCACTCTCAACGATTTCTGTATCACAGCCAGCATCCAAGAAGATGACACGCGGTTGTATTGATTTCCTAGCAGGAAAGTCCTCCGCTAATAATCTGCCAAGATCGGAATTGCAGAAAGCTCTTTACCCTGGGCCCCTCCATTTCAAATGGCTCGATGAAACTCGAAATGCCAAAGCACACTTTGTTGCTGTTGTTATGTTGTTTGAATACAATAGATGTGTTCAACACCACCTTTACATAATCCAAAGCAACGTATAATCGTACCCTAAAGGCTGGCTATAATTCGGCTCCGTCTTGTTCGTTTCACGTGTGCGTCTACAAATTGGATTACGCTTTTTTTTCGTCTTAAGATTTTTACGAAAAGGGCTTATCGACCAAGCTGTGTGACTTAATTATTGATACTAAACACTTAGCGTAATGACACCAATGTGAAGTTTTAATGAAATGCGAATTGCAGATTTGCATTTAAATCAACTGCTATTTTGTCAACTCGGGGTTGATTCCTTGTTAGAAGTATGTAGTAATAGTTTACTATGTTTTGGGAGACTAGAAGACCAATATGAGTTTTTTTATTATTTTGAATAACTGACGTACCGGTACAATACCAATTAGAAGAAGTATCAGAACACGTTACAGACAAAATAGCGTTTTTTTAACGTTTCATTCCAGGGTAATTATAGTTCAGTAACCGACATGAAATGTGATTATACTGTACATAGTACGTTTTATAGTACACATGCGTGGTGATTATGAAAGTCTTTGCACAGTTTCAACTATTATCAAAATCTTTCTACAGTATAGGCATGATAATATCAATTTGTAAAAAAAAAGTTGGAAATGAAACTTGGTGAAGTTCAGTGGAAGTTATTTTGAAACTCCGTACTATTACTTTATTTTCGAACTAACATATACAAAAGAATTCTCCACTCTAAAATAACTAACGTGTTTTGGACTAATATAGATGACAGTATTTCAGCAACATAAGTTTTTTACTTTCACCAACTTGAGCTCATTGCAATTTCCTTTATGGAGATGTGTTTAAGACTTGTCATCTAACAAAACCTTGCTCTTTGGGTGATCTTAGAACTATTGTGGTTATTGTGATTCAGGGTATCTTAACAATATAATTTGCTTCGTCTGTCTGTATGTCTCTGTCTGTCACACTGAGATGAAGAAAGTCGTAAAGAAAAACCCTTTTTTATTTGTTTCTCCATGGGATTCGAATCCGCACTGGATGGTAGCTAGGCAGCACTTAGACAACTGGACCAATTAAACTCGTGCAACAGAATCTTTTTTTTTTACTACCTAAAAACTTCCCGTCATTTTTGACGAGCTACTTACTAGTTAATAATAATGTTTATTGCGTTTCATAACGAAACAAGTTTGTTTCGTTATGGAACAACGATACATGACATCACAACATAAAAACCACAAAAATTAATCCACTGTTAATTACAGGTTATCAACTATATTAGTTTTTAAAAATTGAGTGATTTTTCGGTTAAAATGATTATACGAAAAATTAAATGTCAGATTAAAAATTAACTACAAATTTGTACAATTTCCAAATCATATCTCCCTTTGTAATTGTATACTTAACGAAGGTGGACTTAACAATCACAAAAATAAATTTACGAATGGAAAAGTGTAATAGATTCTTTCAATACCCTTTTTATGGATTCGTTTGATCACGACATATTATATTAAAGTATAATATATAATTATATTAATATATGATTGGTGTGTATTATGTTTTGTCCTTTTACCTATTAGGATGCAATGCAATAGCAAAATAAATAATAAAAAAATATTACTTCATATGTCATGGTTTGATCGAGAGGCAAGAAAAATTAAAATTGCTAAAATTGACTAAATAGGTGACTGTATAGAAACATATACATGTTAAATTGGCTATTTTCGTGTAGTTTATTAACGGGGGTGTTTATAGAGATATTAAACTTGATACTCTCATCACTTGTTATATTTCTCTTTCTCGTCGCGGATTGCATGAGATTTGTTCTGTTGGGTTCTTCCATTTATCTTTTTTTTCTAATCTCTCATCCGGATGTCTGAAACGTTAAAGAGATTCAGAGTTGAAACAGTAGTTCTTGTGGTTAAAATTAATAGCTTAACCATCATTTAGCCTCAAGCTAACCGAAAGATGTTCCATTCTTAACCTAACGCAATCCCAAGTAACTCCATCAATCTCTATTCAAGTTGGTTGAGCGACAATGTTTTTAAAGGTTAATTAAGATCTCTGGCTTTCGACTGACGTTGGTGTTGGAGGCTTTTAATAATCTTCCAACTTGACTAACTTTCATCTTTTAACCTTAATAATTCGTGAATTACTAGTTCCGTTGCGGTTCACTGATCGAACTTGCACTGTGGGCTCTTTTCAACATGCACAGCATTCGGTCGTTGGTTTCTGGCTTTCCAATGGATTTGAGCATGGATGTGTTTGTGGTGGCAGTGTTGTTTCCGGCCACATGCTCGTTTGCTGAGGTGTTTCTTAATTTAGCTTCTCGGACCATTTCCTTGGCTCGGCCACCATCGTTTGTTTAGAACAACATCGGCTGCTCTCAATCGCCTTCCACGGGCGCCTCAGACAGCCACGATTTATGACCTACCAATATTCACTCGAAGAAGAAAGTAGGCAAAGGGGAGGGAGGGGAGAAAAAGACGAAGAAAACGAAGAAGGTAGTACAAGTAGCCACGTGCTGAAGCCAAGGTGGGGTTGAGGGGGGAAACGAGAGGAGCATGGGCGGGGAGAATTGGGAATGGCACTTTTGCATCGCTAATCTTCACTAAGTCGAAACCTCCAAAAAAGAGCATCTTGGAAAGCAACGCGATCCAACCTAGTCCAACCTTAGTGATTACATTAAGTGAAATTGTTTCATGCGGTTAATTAGAACGTAAATAATGTAACTCTATAGAGTTGTGGTTATTGTTTTAGTTAATTTATTTTTTTTTACGAGGTGAAATTAAATTTGAACTAAATTGTGTTTGTTGGACGCAGGAAAGGCAGGGAATTGACGTGACAAATAAATTATGGTTAAAATGTGAGGTCTTAGATTTATACGAGGGTTACGATCCAGGAAAACCTTGCATAAATCTAAATCTATGTTATTTTCGAAATGGTAAAACTTCTTTCCCATAAAGTGGTAAAACGTTGCGTACTGGTTATAACGCAAAATTTAACGTTGTCACTTGTGCTTGTACCTAATAAAATCTCAATTGAAGGGTCTGGTGTAAAAGGATGTTAAATAACATTTTTTTACAATTTTGAGGAAATTGTTTAAAAATTTGAACTGGCCTTGCTGTCTATGGACTACTTCGCATCTTTTGCACTCATATTTTTGCACATATTGTGGTTATTCTCAAAATTGTATGTTGGGAAGGTAGACACATAACACATAACACATTCGAAGATGCTTCTAAGTCATCTTTGACAAAAATGTTACTTAACACCTTTTCACATCAGGCCCTCTAAGTATGATACCAATAATATTCATCACAAGCATCTGTGATGATGTTTTTGAAAAAATGACTAAATTAGTACATATAAGGAATTACATAAATCGAAGACTTTCTCTACCGTTACTTCATTATATTCGCAAAATTTTTATACTCTTCAGAGTTTTCCACTTGCGACTTTCCAATGTTCTGTTGGTAGTAGATAGGCCCCGTGGTGGCCTGATGGTCAGAGCGTTCACCTCTCGGCAGTGGGTCGGGTTCGCCTTCCACTCGTGCCATGTGGATCAGTTTGTGGTCTGACGCCACGGGGGCAGGTTTTCTCGGGGTTCTTCCGTTTTCTCTTGCATCATGAAACTCTGTTCCATGTTTATCATCCTGATCTCATCATTTCTGTATTTCTAATTTCAATAAAGTCTGAGGGCCAAATGCTGTAAAGCCAGTCAGTGCTCTTGTTTAACTCCAAGTACCTACATGTTGGTAGTAGACTTGTCAGCTCGACATGTTTATAATTCGAAATTATAACCGTCCGACAAGTTCACGATCTTATTACATCATTTTTATGTAACTGTAAACATTCTAAACATTTAGGTACGGTACGTGGTAAGATTGATATTGATTTTGAATGTTTTGAACGCAACTCCTGTGCAGTTTAAGGTTTCATTTTTAGGGTTTCGAAAATAGGTCTCAAATAAGAATATAGTTCAGATTCGTTTTATTTTGTTAATGCCTTACAGCTTTCCATTCAAGTAAAAAAATTTTAGATAAGCAATCTAAACTATCATCATTCGAATTTCAAAAAATTGTTATGTATCTAGGTAGGAAGTGAAAAGTAATATGAATTACACTATTTATAGTATTTCCGAAACAAGTGGTATAAGGTCTTTAATTCTTGTTTTGCTTTCATGTCATATTTTACAAGGACTTTTCGTCTGGATATGCCAGACGGTTGTTGTTGTTGTTGTTTTTTGTTTTTTTATATTTTTCCTGTTGATCTTCTGTTTCCGTTTACTACATCCATTATGCAGGTCTTTGCATTCTCTTTTTTCCTAGACGTGATAGTAGTCAAGGCTGTCTCGTGGCCTATTAACCAGCTCAACAATAACGAAATTATGATTCATTAAAACAACAAAAAAAGTACTTTAAACCGATGTTTTATACGAGTGGTTTAAGTATGGAATTGTAATCTGTTCATAAATCTGTTCACCTAAATTCTGCAATACGCTTACATTGTAAGGCCGTCTGGAAAAGTTTTAAAACTAGTCACTCTTATTGTATACGTTGTTTTTGTTGGTGTCTAACTGGAATTGAAAAAACAAACAAACTGGAAAAAGCTATAATAAAATAAGATGAATATATCTAGGACAACATATTTTGCATTGCACTCGAGCGTCACCTTGTAGATTTATAGTTGCATGTAAGCTCCATAAGAATGTATGTATATAAGAGGACTTTCTGCCGTTTCAAAAGGTGTTCTGACATTATGTTCTTGCATCTTGGGTTCACATGTCTGTCATATCTAATTTTCGGCACCTGCGAAGTATGAAATTATGTGTAGGATTCTTGTGTGAACAAGTTGATAGGCTATTATATACCGGATAATCACATCGTTTTCAAATTTGCGGACAATTATAAAGGGCGGATTGAATAATTATGACAACATTTTTTGTTTTATTCTAATTACTTTACATTAATGTGTGAAGTTTAATGACACTTTATCAACTACATTGGTGTTATGTCAAACTGAAACATGTATAGTGTAATTACGATACTTTTGGATTAGACGCCCGTCTCGCTTGTAGCAAGCCCCCTTGTGGCTTGTTTGAAGCTAGCCAGTAACGCGGATTTGAGACTTGGCATGTATGATCGCTCGAAGTGTGTTTGTGATGACAGGTCACTTGGTTTGGTTAGTCCCCGTCAAACGTCTAAGTTGAAACGAACTACCCTAGCCTAGTGGCCTGTCGTCATAACCTAAATCCCATCTTTTCATTTTTCGAAATTTATTTTTACCACATTGATCACACAACAATCGAACACACATGCCAAGACCCTAATCAGCTAGCGCCACAAGCGGGACGGGTTTATAATCTAAAGTACTCAAATTACTGTTTAGTAGTTTCGCATAGGACGGTGTAGGCGTATGCTTTTTAAAGCAAAAAAAAAAGGTGTCACGTATGTACGTATGTTAAAATTCCGAGACCTAACTATACGTATATTATACATCTACGTATTTGTAAAGTAAGGGTGGATTAAAAATTGTAAATATGAAAATAAACAAAACGTCAAGAGCTAACTTGTTTTAGCGCACCAGAACTGTGAACAGGCGCGCTTAAGAAACTAGCGCATAAGGCGCGCTTAACGTTTATTACTATTAGTATGCCAACTATTGTACATTAGTTTCCATCTGCATTAGTATTCACCAATACCACGTATACATATTACTTTTAGACGGCACGTGATTCCAGTAAAAAAAGAATCCGCGTTTAGCTATAAAAATGGTTGCAGTTTGTTTTATTCACGCACGGATCCGAAAGATGGCTAGGAAACGAGCGGGGGTGAAGGGAGGGGGGGACGGAGAATGTTGGTGAAGGGGGTGTGTGTGGGTAGTGGGGGGTCGGGCGTCTGGCCTCTTGTGCTGCCGCCGCCTCCGCACGCTCCTGCCGTCGTCTGGCTCGCGCTCGTTTCGTGGGCTCCCTGCAGTTCGGGGTAACCCATTGCAGTTGAGGGAGAACGTAGTTTAGGATGAGAGACAGCAGACTACATGCTCTAGGTCGTCTGCTTTGCTAGCTACTTCGGCTGCTTGAGCTGATGCACTTGGGTGGGAAACGAGCGGAAAAAACAGCAGCGCCACAAAAGCCAACGCTCTCGGGTTTTGGTGGTGTTGGAAGATGCTTTTGCTACGTCATCTCGTTTGATTTTTTTTTCGTTTGGTGGGAGTGGGAAAGGTGGGGGATAAGTGCATCCTCTCCTCCTCCAACAACGAGGGACTTGGTCCAAGACACACCTGCGATACGACCGAATCCAGATTATTTTAAGGCCACTGGACCTGATTAATAGAAGGTGTGTGTATTGCTGGTGGTTTTGTCTTTTCATTATACACATATAGTATTACACATAGTTGTGCGTGTATATAGTTGTACCACTTAGTTTTGTACGTGATAGCAAGTTAATAGTATTCGGGATCGTCTGCGTTTCAACTAAAAAGCATTTTGATAGCTGTTTTACGACCAAGTTTATTTATACCATTGTCTAGAAGTCGAAGTCAGTAGTTTTCTTTACTACTGTATCTGTTTATAGTAGCTATAT